>OX457037.1:6461035-6703535 GCA_949752735.1 Lumbricus terrestris
ACGATAAATTATTCTATTGAATGCAATTTATGTTGAAATATACTGACGAAATGAACTAGGCCTACTAGCAACGGTTTTAATCACCAGATGTCAACATGCATTTACAAAACCTGCTGGTGTATAGGTGTCCCACTTTAGCGACAGCTGTGTTGTCAAAGTGGGACAGCGATCTTCCGCTAAAGTGGGACAGCCTATTGCAGCTGTACTAAGCATACGTGTTGATAGGCCTGTTGAATATAAGCCTATCTAAATCCTAGATTACGATTACGTTGATTGTTTTAGATGGGAAGAGTGCTTGATAAAATGTCAACATGCATTTATAAAGCCTGCTGGTGTATAGGTGTCCCACTTTAGCGACACTCTGTTGTCAAAGTGGGACAGCGATCTGCTGATAGATGGAATTTTAGATGATGATGATTTTTGTGTGCTCTCTGTGCGCAACAACTTACCTTCTAGCCTTAAGTTATCATTCACTATCTTTTTTGTATGTTAATTAGGCCTATAGGGCCTTAAGTTTTGATGCTCATAGAGCCTATCAGTGTTGGACCACTTTAGTAGCAATAGTGGACCACTTTACCGTTTTCCGAAGAAAATATAGATTGTCGTGCCTTCCTAAGCAACATCAAGTTATGGACCACTTTAATAACTATTTTGTCCCACTTTAGTAGCTCCTGGAATCAGACACAGTCTAAACTGTCTGTGTATGCATTTAGTTTGGTCTGTTTTAATATATCGACTCCTCGACTGCACGTCATTCGGTACTATAATTTTAATTCACCCTTTTTTTCGATTTAATTTCGCCAACTTCTAGTTTGTCCAGAACCCTTTAAATCGATCCAGCTTCTGCTTAGACAAGAATTTGTTCGATAAATCCCGTTTCTATTTTGTCAGTATATATTTTTCATCAATTTTACATTGAAAATTATTCTTCATCAATCCAGCTTCAATTTCAGCAGAATGACTGCACTAACCCTAAAACTAACCCTAACCGACCCTCACGACGCCTAACCTGAGCCCTAACCGACCCTCACGCGCTAAATCCCGCTTCTACTTCGTGAGGAAATATTTTTCATCGAATTTCTATTTTGTGGGGTCGTACACGAAACCTACATCGACACGCTGAAATAAATAAAAAAGGGTGAATTAAAATTATAGTACCCGTCATTCCCTTAAGTGTCCCACCTACCCATCACTCACCCTATGTATATACTATATATACCCCTTGCGCGCTGGGGGCGCCTGTGAATGGCTTACCCTACTAGAGGCGCTTTATAAATGTTTAAATACAATACAATACAATTCGTATAGCGCATTCCGCCGATGTTGCGAAAAAGCAACATTAAAATTTCGCAGATTACGGTTTCAGCATACAATGAGATTAATAAACAAATGACGTTAATTATTCACATTAGTATTCCAATCGGACAGCCTCGCTTCTCGGAAATATTAAAGTGTTATGAGAAAAAATTATTGAACAAAACCCTAAGCAGACGCCAAAAATACCAAATTTTGACAAATTCAAAAAAATATAAGATGAAAATAAATAACATTATATTTGGTAACAGCATACTTAGTAAACCCACATTAAGTAAGAAAAAATGAATTTTTGCAGTTTCTCTCGTTGTTGATTTTTTCACAATTTTTAAGCAGTTCGTTGCTTTTTCGCAACGCCGGTGTAAAGGTTTCAGATTACCCCCTCCTAAACATTACCCCCCTGCAAACTGTAAATTTGATCAATCATCGCATTTATTGCACTAAAAATATCAAAAAATTCATCCCGCTTCTTGTTTTGGTCTAAAGATTTTCATCAGTCATCCCACTTCGTGGTTTGTTATCAATATTTTCATCTGTAACTAAAATACTATTCGCCGCTGAAGTTTACATGGAGAAAATGCCTTCGAGGCTATTATTTTTTTCGGATCAAAATATTGATAGCAGACCACGAAGTGGGATGACGGATGAAAATCTTCAGACCAAAACAAGAAGCGGGATGATTTTTCTGATTTTTTTAGTGCAATAAATGCGATGATTGATGCAAATCTAGTTTCCGGGGGGTAATCTGAAACCGGTTTCAAGCTACCGGGGGGTAATGTTTAGGAGGGGGTAATTTGAAACCTTTACACCGGTAGTAAATGGGTTAAAATTAAACCCATTGTCGTGCGTGACTCATTCTGTTTCAAATGGTTTTTCCCAAATTGGCACGCAAGCCAAACTTATCGAATCGTGCATTGACTCACTTGAATGATGTATTAGCCTATAATATAGGCTAATACATCATTCAAGTGAGTCTTAAACACATATTAGGCCTATGTGTTTAAGACCTTCTGGTAGGGCCATGCTTGGTCTCTAGGGTAGTGCAAAGATGATATAACCTAATAGCTTATAGCGTGTGTATTCATGTATGTGCATTGTGTGTACGTTTGTGTCTGTGTTTACTATTGTGTAGGCTATGTATATGAGTATATTTGTATGTATCTAGGCGTGTGTAAGTGTGTATAGGCTATGCATACGCATATGTAGGCCTATATACAGCACGCAAGATGACCTATTATAGTAGCCTAGGATGTGGGTGACTTTATCCTTTAGGCCTATGCATGCTCACAGTTTTGCAGCTACTGACCTTAAACACTGTACATAAATAGACTTTCATTCAACTTACTCAGGCGCGATATTTTCACCTCCATATTCCCTTTTGAACTCGAGATATTAGACATTTTAATTTTCACCGTGTTATTTACGCGATCGGTGCAATTGCGACGCCATTATTGGATTCGTTGTGCAATAACAAATGACGTCATTTCTCGCCAAAGCTTAGCATGAAACTCGAGCCCTCGCTACGCAGCGCAACTACCCTGGGAAAGATAAATGTCTTCGGCCAAGGAGTATATACACTAAGAGGAGCCCCATGCAACATGAGTTTAACCCTATGACGCACACCTGGGGTCCATTGGACCCCAGAGGTGCAAAACCTTGAATATCTTTATAGCTATAAATACAAAAAATCTGAAATAATTCAAATTCCTCAACAATTCATCCCCCTACATGTACGAAAAAGTTGGGAGACTGTGGCGTCCTTGGTTCAATGGGGAAAAATTGGGTAAGACACCTAGGGCACATTTAGCATACCTGGGGTCCAACGGACCCCAGGCTTTAGCATTGATAGGTCCATGGTGCATCGACTATAGCACAATGGGAACAGGACATACCCCTCGGCCCAAAACCCCTACCCTTGCCCCCACAACTGCCCACAACCATTACCCCCATTGGGACATTACACCCCACCCCGCCATTACCCCCATCCGACGGTTTACATCCGTCAGTGTATGTATGTATATATGCAAGGCATGTATATATGTATGTATGTATTTATGTTGTATGTATGCATGTATGCATCTATGTATGTATGCATGTATGTATGCATGCATATATGCATGTGTATATGTATGAATGTGTGAATGTATGTATTGTATATGCGTGCATGCATGTATGTATATATGTATGTATGAATGTATGCATAATTGCATGTATGTATGAATGTATGCATAAATGCATGTATGTATGTATGTATGTATGTATGTATGTATGTATGTATGTATGTATGTATGTATGTATGTATGTATGTATGTATGTATGTATGTATGTATGTATGTATGTATGTACGTACATACATACATACATACACACATACTACTCATTTGTGCATGCAAACATACATAAGCTTACATTCATAAGCATAACACAATGCAATCATACCTACATAGATTACATACGTACACACATATATACACGAATAAATATATACAAATAAAAGCAAATGCATGCATACATATTTGCATGTATGTATGAATGCATACATACATACATACATACACTCACACATACATACATGCATACATACAAACATACATGTGGCAACCCGTAAATTTTTTGCTCCGCCACTGGTGAAAATGATTGAGCAAGGTAGAAATCCTCTGTAGAAAAGTTTTATGAAAAATTACTATTTCACACAATGTCATTTTTATTTATTTTGAGCACTTCCGGCTATGAAAAGACAAATTACTTAGTATGACAATGTAGCCCCACATTCCATCTATAAAATGGTATAATATTTTTATCTTTATTATAAATGAGGGATAAGAAAACTGATAATATAGTCGATAATCTAAGTGGGTGGTTTCCACCCCCACTTGGTACCGTGGGTATAATACTGGGTATAACTTTTGAACGGTATGGGGTATCATCGCAAACCTTACCTCAAAATGTGTGTAAATTAACCCCCTAAAATAACTTAAAATGTCAAAATTTTATTCCATATGAAACAAGTTTGATCTTGAAAAAACCTAAAAATTGATGGATAGCACCATTTTGGCAGCCCTAGGGTTAATTTTAGGCCTATATATTTTGACCCAAACATGTTCAATGAGTGCATGTGCTATGTACAACATAAATTTCAGTCATTCATTCCCAAGTTCTGTCTAATTGATATAATTTCAACCCATGTTGTCGGTGGGGTCCACTGGACCCCAGGTGTGCTAAATGCGTTGGCACGGAAGGTGTGCGTCATAGGGTTAACCAGCAGAATTGGGGAAGACCTTCCAAGCAGAGGGGCATATATTATAACCATTTATAAACCCCAAATGGGGGGCGGGTGGAGCAGGGTTTGGGGACGAAAAATCGAAATTTCACGTGCAACGCCGGGTACCCAAGCTAGTATGATATAATATTATAGGTGACCAATCTAAAACGTTCTTGAAAACCGCACAATAATTTATCTATAAGCTTACATTCAGAATGACGTTAATCATCGTCGAAATGATGACATCGTTATATAAATGGTATCAACTATGCTTTTGATGTAATACAGGACATGTGGGCCTATGTGTTTAAGACCTCCTAAATTAAATATTAGCTGTTATGCCTGGTCTCTATGGTTGTGGCATGGTTGAATCACGTAGCCTACGACCATAAACAAGAATTCTCAGTGTTGATGAAGCGTCTAAATAGGACAATGCTATAAGGCTAAGCATTTTCTTCTTTTCACCCATCTTGAGGTACCTCATTGGTATGAAAAGCCCAAATGGTGATGTTCGTGTTTTATAATAATCTCCTAATTGGCCTATGCATTATATTCCTACAATAGCAGCAAGGTTGGATAATTTTTTCAACATACACTTAAAGTTTTGTGATGGTTTACTGGCACTTTCCTCTATACGAGAAACATTGACTTGCTACCAAGTTAGGACCATTGAACTGATAAGTGACGGTTTTTTAAATCTCAGCGCGTCATGGAATACCTTACCTACAGGGCTTTACTGGCAAAAATAAGAGGTGAGTACACGCAACAGCAGACTAGGAAAATTGCTTGCAGACAGCAGGGAATTTTCCTGTATATTACGCACACATAATTTTTCAGGCGAGAACAGGGTGTAGCCTGTAATACCGGCGCATACCGGTACCTTCGATTGTTATCCATGCTTACCCGAACGTTTGCGCTAACGCATAATAATAATAAAATTATTATGTTTGCGCAACCGATCAAAACCCCCAGTTTCTTTCTTTGTGCTGCCTATAAATAAAGAGAAGATTCTGTGTGTGTGTGTGTGTGTGTGTGTGTGTGTGTGTGTGTGTGTGTGTGTGTCTAAATTTCCCGGGCAACGCCGGGTACCCCAGCTAGTAGCATATAAACCACTCAAGCAGACCCAAGCCCATTATTTTCTGCTTTAAGGAAGTTGCATTGTAGCAGATCAGGCGACACAGCTCGAGCAAGACTCTAGCATGTAATATTATGTCTTATGACTGCTAGTTGAATGCCTCTTTTCTTCGAATCCAGCAACCGTGACTCAGTGAACCTCAAGCCACTAAAAGTAGCCCACCTAGTTTATTCCAAAAAGGTTACTGGTCTCGCACAGAGTTTCATATGAATTTTTAAAAAAAACGGTAAATAATATTATTCTGAGTCTTCTTTATTCTAGACAGGGTCGCAGATAGATAACATTCCCAAGTCTATTGACATCGATGGATGAGTTCGACGCTAACGGATGGAATGAAATATGGGAAGCATTCGGAAAGGATCCGAAACGTTCGCCGTATCCAGATGAGACTAAAAATGACGAGGCGGAAGAACAATTCTGGTTTGAGGAAATGCCAGATGAGTTTCAATTCACTTCAGCATGGCCTGAATGGACGAATGGAGACGGAAATCAATTCACATCATATGAAGAGATTGAACTGAGAGATGAACGTCCGGTGGGTGATACAATCCATGACGAATTCGTTGGTCCAAAATACCACACAGAATGTCAGATTGAAATATGCGAGAAATATGACAGTGATGAAGCAAGTCCCGAATATGACCCTGGCGGACAGAAATTCACAGGTGACACAAACGATGAAATAATCAAAGAAAGCGATCACGATGACACTGAAAATGACCCTATTGGACAAAAATTCGCAGGTGATGCAAACGATGGAATGAAAAAAGAAGTTGACCATGATGACACTGAAAATGACCCTATTGGACAAAAATTCACAGGTGATGCAAACGATGGAATGATGATAGAATGGGACCAGGATGACGTTGAATGCAATTCTACTGACAAAATACAAATTGACCAAAATATTGCAACTCCTGCTGAAGTTGAGACTGATATTTCAATTACTGAAAATGTTCCAGCTGATTTTTATGATATAATATTATTGCCAGCAGAGCGATTAAAGCACAGATCATACAAATTCCTGCAATACTGTAAATCTGCGGACAGAGAGAGAGAAAAGCTTCTCCTGGAATATCTCGGTATAAGGTTCTCTTTGTTGGGAATCTTTCCCCAGGCACTTTGATCGAGAAGTGGAAGGCGAGTTCATTCAAAATCTCATTTCAGACAGCGTTCCTGTTCGGCGGATTCTTTTCTTTCATTTCAGGTGAGGTACATTTTCATTCACCATTGACCTGTCCTGTTTTATCAAGGACTAGCTGAATTACCCGGCGTTGCCCGGGACATTTCGGATTTTGTTCAGTCACGTCTGACCACGCTCACACGCCCGGAAATTTCGGTTTTTGTCCCCCGCCACGCCTGACTCCGCTCCTACGCCGCCCTTGTCACCTCCCCTTCTTCCATCGGGCCCAACCCGGTCCAAGCACTTTGAGTGCCCGGCGTTGCCCGTGAAATTTATGTTTTCGGTCCAACCCGCAGCTGCCACCCGCCAATGTTTATTCTATAGTCAGCATTTTTGCGAAACCGCATGCCAAAAGATCTGCCCTCGGCGAAAAATGAGGTTAAAAATCTATTGGTTCATTGAAAACCGATCGGCCAAAATTATTGCGTCGTACAGCTGATGGAGCGGATGGGATTCCATCCTGGTTTTTTGAAGCTTGCAGCTCCAGGATATGCTGCAGTCCTTTCCTACCTCATTAACCTATCACTCTCTCATTCTCATGTGCCGATACAGTGGAAGGTTGCTGTCATTAAACCAATTCCAAAGTTGCCTCAACCGAAGACGCCAGCTGATTTCCGCCCTATCTCAATAGTTCCGGTTCTCTCCAGAATGACAGAAAAAGAACTGGTGCAAAAGTACGTTTATCCTTCCTTCTACTCCCCTTCCATTTCAGTCAAACTTGAGGACCAATTTGCCTTCCGCCCCACCGGCTCCACTACTGCTGCATTGATAGCCATTCTTCAACAAGCCACTGACCTTCTGACAACAAATGACTATGTCACCTTGATATCACTTGATTTTTCAAAAGCGTTTGACTCTGTGCGCCATTCTACCTTAGCACAAAAACTATCTCACCTGGAAATTCCTGACCACATCTACAACTGGCTGGTTGAATTTCTGCGTGATAGGATGCACGTCACTCGTTACGCTAAGCTGATATCAACTTTGGCTTCAATAAACGCCAGCGTTGTTCAAGGATCAGGGATCGGTCCTTCGTCATACATCATCGGCGCCTCAGACCTGCATCCGATACATGCACAAAACAAAATGAAGAAATATGCAGATGACACTTAGGCCTATTTACTCATTGGCGCCTCAATGCGAAATACAACTCAAGAGGAACTTGATAATGTTTCCGATTGGGCCGAGCGAAACAATCTTAGACTTAATGCAGGAAAATCCAAGGAAATGATTATCTTCCGTCGCAGTTCCAAAGCAAAAATTGCTCCTCCTGAATTGGAAATCGAGAGAGTAACTTCAATGCTCATACTAGGCGTGACCATCAATGATGATCTTGGAGCAACATCACATGTCAATGCTGTTCTAAGTACCTGCTCTGGGTCGCTCTTCGCGCTTAGAGTCCTACGAGCCCATGGTCTCCCCTCTTCTGCCCTCCACGAGGTAGCCCGTGCAACAACCATCTCTCGTCTTCTGTATGCCTCCCCTGCTTGGTGGGGATACACCACTGCAATTGATCGCCTCAAACTTCAACGCTTCCTACAAAAGGTCAAGCGATTGGGATACCTCCCTTCTCATTACCCTGATCTTGACCGCTTGATTGATGATGCATACGTTAGACTCTTAAAGTGTGTCATCTGGAATTTAAATCATGTACTCCGAAGCCTATTTCCACCTATTGTTAAAAGGCCTTATGCTCTGCGTTCGCGACCACACAACTTTGAACTGCCTAGAAAAGATGACTTTAATTTAATCTCTCGTGTTCTTTTTAAGACTGTTCGCAGTGTTAACTCTAGGAACTAGAAATTAATCTATCTTTGACCTTTCGCATGCTTCCAGCCTGAATTCTGCGGACAATCGTTACTTCAGCCTATTTACTTCTTTAAAATACTTTTTGTTTTGTTTCATGTAATAAGTTGCGGTGTGTCAACTTAGTTTTTCTTGAATAAACGAAGTATATATATATAAATAGGCTTCTGATACATACAATACGGTAATAGATATTAATTAACGTCAATTTTAAAATCGGCCATGACGTCATTAATGTACTGGTTTCAATCATCAATATATCATCGATGGTTTTAATGTATGTTGATAATGATGGTTGTAGCCTATGCAAATGGCGTCTTATATTAAACACATGCGTTAGCATTGCGATAGAAAATAAAAAATTTCAAGCTCGAGAAAGGGTAAAATTTTTGGATCGCGAATTCCGATAGTGTTTTCCGCAGGTGCTAAGAAGTTGTTTTGTAAATTATTTGAAAAAATCGGTAGCGCGGATGAGTAGATTTTTTATTACGCACCCGTTGCAACTTGTGTTTTATAGTTTTAGATATTAATATATGTATGTAATTATATATCTGTTTAATTGCGGTATAATTTTTATCATTAATTTTGATCAAAAAGAAATTGCCGTTGTTTATAATAGCATGCACAAAAGGATTCTGAATGTCTTGTTCATCAAAGAAGGAATTCAGTCAGCCCTAATTCGAAAAGAAACACTTAGCGAGATCTAGGATGTTGATAGGCCTACTAGTCATATTTTCAGACCAAGTGAAGAAGCATAGACCCATTTGCAAAATGCAAGATCGAACCTTAACGTACTCTGTCTTAATTTGATTGCCTATTAGAGCTCTCGAAATTTGAATTTTCAGGTATTCACGGAGAAAACATTTCTCCACAGGACACATTTGCTGCCATTGGTAGCACAGTTCGATTTCAGTGTTCCTGGGATCTAAAAAAGCCAGTGTACTGGGAGTGGACACCCGTCAACGCTAAGACCGGAGTCTTCCTGTATATTGGAAACGGTGGCCTGGTTGTCAGCGCAGATGACAGAATCACAATTGACATCGACAGAGATAAAGGAAGATTCGACCTCGTTATAAATGGTGTCCTAAGGAAGCATGCTGGCACTTACAACTGCATTGAGAATTCTGGACTGGGAAAGAGCATATCAGCCGAGCTAACAACATTGGGTAACTATCGAATTCCGTCTTAACATAGACCTAACACTTTCTGTGACAATCTAACCTTTTTGTGTTCTGAATTATTTGCCATTGAAAGGATTTGACGTTGGTAGAACACCATTTCCATGGATTTATAAAAAGAATTCCTGTTAAATAGAAGTCGGATTGATGAAAAACTAATTGTCACTTGCAAACAGAGGCTAGATTGATGCGATGAATAATATTAACTCTTACCTAAATGGAAGCTGGATTGATTAAAAAGATTTCTTCCGAAACAGAAGTCGGACTGATGAATTCGTAATAAAATCTACATTTGAAGAATAATAAAGAACGCTAAATCTATAGATTGCCTATTAAATTTGGTACTTAAAAGTTCCAACGCGTTCTGTTGAGTTTGACCAATGCCTGAAAATTTTCAGAATAAAATTAAACGACTAAAATAAAATATAAATATAAATGTCTGTCGATTTGTTCAGGATTATGGCGTTGTTCTAGCGACAAAGCAGATTATAAGGACAATAGTTGCATTCCACTTATCCTTTTAAATATATATTTACAGTTTGTGGCATATATCCTATCATTATTTAGATGATTGGCACTGCTGTATGGACATGCCGCCTGGTGGTTTCATGGGAGAAAACGTGGTCAATATACCGGAAGACATTGCCTCCTGCAGTCTACATTTCTTTGGCAACAAGGATCCCGCTATACGCTGGAGTCTATCCGGGAATGCTTCACACAAGAATGCAACAATGGCTATCAAGAGAGGGCTCTCTATTGTGTCTGCATTCAGCATGCGACCAATCAAGGATGTTGACAAATCCGTACTCATCGCTGATGTGAAGGGTTCTGGCAAATCATCGGTCACTGTAGGCGGTCAGCGTTGGACATCGGAAATACTTGCAGTAAACTGTGAGTAGCAAGTGTGACACATAGCCTACATGCAAGTCATTTTCAGTTGACGTATTTTTAGCATGATCATTGTGAGGCGAACACGATTTTTTGGTAACTTTAAAGTTTATTGCCAACATTCGCTTCACCTCAATCATTTCAGCGCAAGACTATTGACTCAAAAATAAGACCATGAATACTTGATTCAATAATTATGACAAAGAATTCATTCTTTACTTCACAATCCAGTAGGCCTATATTGAAAGAAAAAAGAGAGCCTATTATTCCATTTGCAGTTTGACTAGCCGAATGAGAAAAGGCTGCATGCAAAAAAATTAATTTAGAACAGGGGCGAAGACAGAAAATCTCGAAGGGTGCGAAAATTTTGGACCTTGAGTGGTAACAAATTTCTTTGATCATAGGCCGGAAAAACTTATGAACTTTTTTGGTCATCCTGTCGAAATTTCTTGAAAATATACAAAATTTCCCCGCCAAAAATAGCTGACGGCTTTTTTTTAGTAGGCCTACTTTAATCAGCCAGATCTCTTCAACATTACCATTTTGAAACCTGATGGGAGACACTACGTCACATGCACATTTCTGATGGTGGCCACGGCCGAATGGCCCCCGCCCCTTGGATCTGCCTCTGATCTAGAAAATCCATTTTTCAATCGTTGCGTAATGCGTATTTTGGGAATGACTGAATATCAGGCTACAGTATAATTAACGGGAAACGAGTTTCCGGATGAACTGTTTGTCACATGTTTTCTACCTGTTTAGATGTGCATTTAGTAGAAGGACCACAAAGAGTTTACCTTGAGGATGATAAAAATGTGTTGTGCAACCCCAATTGTTCTTTCCAAACCATCAACGCCTATCATGCTGCGATATACCGCCATGCAGATCGCGATTATGAAATCCCATTGATGCTTGGTAAGTTTGAACTAGAACTAACCTATTAGAATAATTATTAGCCTATTCTGCAAAGTTGCTAGCTTATTTCTAAGCACATACGCTTAAGTTGTCTTCTTACTTCCGAAATGATTGTAACTATTGAGTATCAAAATGTAGAGCTCTCGTTAGGTTTTGTACTCAGCCTATTTCAATAAGGCAGCTGTAGCGGATTGAGAAATTGCAACTAGACTAGATTTCAATAAATTTGTCGAGCATATAACTAACTAGCTGAATTACCCGGCGTTGCCCGGAAATATAAGTTTTTGTCCCCAGCCTCGCCTGAGCCCGTTCCGACTTCGCCATTCTGACCCCGCCTTCCATCGACCCCGAAATTTCGGTATTTTGCCCGCACGCTGGCCCCCGCGTTAAGGAGAATTATTCACGAACCTCTCCGCTAGGTGTACATGTCTGGACAATAATCGAAGGGCTTATTTCCAAAACCCGTTAAGTCCACTCGACACGTAACTGTTCTTTGCCACTTAGATAAAGAAAGTTTTTGAAATCTACGCTTCTTTATTCCAATTATTTGCAGTTATATTCGCATTATTTACGTTCATAACATTTTTTGCTACGGCCAGATGTGACATAAAGATTTGAGCTCAAAATAATGACGTCATGAGTTTGGTGAACATAATTATGCCGTCTCTAATACATGGTTTTTATAACAGCGAAATTTAAAATATGGAAAGATTTTTGGATCGCGATCTTTATGTTTTTCTCGGGTGGTTCAGAAGAAATAAGCCCAGAATAATCCTCACAAATATTTTCGATGGAAGTAAATATCACGCGACCTCAAACCGTCATGCCATTGGCTGTAGGACTCTGCTAGCCGCAATGGAGGCGAGCAACGTGAATGGCTTTTGAATCGCTTATCGCGTGGAAGTTAAAATGTTCACATCTCGGGTTATGAAGCAAATTGACAGCTGAAAATAGTCGCGTTGAACTACAAATTTGGGTAAGAATCAATTGCAAAAATTTTGGTAAAACGAATCGCTGTCATTTCCGAGTAGAGTCTGAAACGAAATTCAAAATACATCCGCACATACAAACAAACAGAAGGACAAACTTTCAGACTTATATTATTAGATAAAAAGCCGTAGCCTAAAGGACAAAATTATGATGCCTACCAGGCTACCATGCGTCTATGGTTCAGAAATAAACTTTTGAAACATTCAAGAATCATACGCGTTTGAGTTGAGTTTATTTGAACACGATAACTAATGCTAACAAGTTTTTACTGTTGCCTATGTGTCGGATGTGTTAGATGATCCTACGCCTGTTCCCGAAGGCGAATCGAAATGGCTAATTATGCTAATAGTGTCAGTTGTGTTTTTCGCTGGAAGTCTGGGACTCCTGCTGTTCTTTGTTATTTGTTCACGGTTAGTAACGAACATTCAAAGTTTTATGAAGCTGTAAGACTTTTGGACAATATTGAATATGCCTATTTCTTGATTTTTATTATTTTGTTTTAAATTATCAAATACCTCTGATAGTGTCCGTAAGAGTCAGGAGACTAATTAAGTCGATCTAAGTTTGCAATACTTGACACAATAGCAGTTACAGACAATCTGACTTTAAAGATCATCGTTCAAATTACGATGTCCTCGACCATAATTATAAAACACGCAATTTAGAGGAATTTTGAATTAATTTTCCGTGATATAGATCCAAGCAATGCAATGCAAAACACGACAACTCAATCCTGTAGGAATCGATTTGTTATGAACTAGAAGCTCATCTGCATTTTATCCTTCGGGTGTGTCCTGCAGCATAATTCTGAGGCTTGCGATAAATTATTGACATTAGACCTATGTTATTTCTTACTAATTTTGTGTGTGTCAGATTCAAAGATGGAAATGCTGTCTGCGCAAAAGACGGGAGCGTAAAAACATCAGATACACAGACTTCGATGGAATCAGAAGAATTTCTAAAAGTTTAAATTTCTTAAAGTAAGCGGTTACAAGAAACATTTGCATGATTTATAACCTACATCTTTGCTGACATAGAAAATAATGTCGACGAAGGGCTGAAGAATGTAGGCTAACAGATAAATTACAGTAGACTTACAAGAATTTGTCAACATTTCATCAGTAGGTCTAGCTTTAGGAAACAGATCATCAACTTTATGAGAAATATTTAGCTCTACTAATTTTGGAGTAGGCCTATTGACAATGAACCTACTTTCGAACCCTTACTTCTACGATCTCCTAATCATGCCAAGCATGGAACATATTTTCGCTTCGTCGTTCTAAAACTTTTACAAGATGACGAGTTAGGTTCCTTAGCTATCATAATCAAGCTTTAAGTAGGCTAGCCGGTTAAAAATATTCTGCAGCATATTTTGAATAAACTGCTGATAACACCAATATATGGCACAGTAGGACCAGTAAGACTATGTAGAAATGGATTCATTCGTAGAGGTTTTGCCCAGTGGCGGCGCCAGGGGGGTCTAGGGGGGGCTAAGCCCCCCTATATGCGGCTCAGCCCCCCCACAGCAAAATGCGGAAAATGTCTATAACGGCTTATTTCTTAATTTTCGGATAGTTTTTGGATAGTTTTTGCTACCGGATAGAATCTCGCAGTACATCGGCAATGGACGATTCACAAGGTCCTGGACACGGGACACAACAATGTAGTTGTCAGATTTGCATCATGTTTCTCTTACACACCTCAAAACGGGTTTCCTATGTACTATGCCTCTTAGCATATAAAATATTTATGTGCAGATAATTATATGTATCTAATATATATTTTGGTAACTCTGTGTGTTTGTTTGTTTGTGTGGCACAGGGCTTTTTTAACGTGCAGTTCTACACAAAATGTGCAGTTCTAAATGGATTTGTGCAGTTGTAAAACCATTTTTGCGCAGCTAATTTTTTTTAAAGATTTCATTGTCATCCGATTTAGAATAATACGCCAGTCTAAAAAACATTTAGAGAAGCCTATAGTAGTTTTAATGCAAGTTTTGTGATTGAAGTTTGTAGCTACACTTTGAAACCAGCCTAACTAAATCATTGCACTGGCCAACAAATTTGAATTTTTTGCTACTGGAAAAACTTCAGCTGTTTCTTTTAGATTATGGTCTGCTGAATGCAGTGGTGTTTTTGTTTTTTTTCTTGCAGCACGTCAAGTTTTGGGGACAACTGAAATATTTAATTTTGGCACACATTTGCAATTGCACACCTTTTTTACTATAAGTGCAATTAATGCTGAATGCAGTGGTGCTATTTTTTTGTAGCACGTCTGGTTTTCGAGAAAACTGAAATATTTAATTTTGGCACACATTTGCAATTGCACAGCTTTTTTTAAAACTATAATTGCAATTAATGCTGAATGCAGTGGTTTTTGTTTTTCTTGTAGCACGTCAGGTTTTTGGGAAAACTGAAATATTTAATTTTGGCACACATTTGTAATTGCACACCTTTTTTTTACTATAAATGCAATTAATGCTGAATGCAGTGGTGCTTCGTTTCTTGTAGCACGTCTGGTTTTCGAGAAAACTGAAATATTTAATTTTGGCACACATTTGCAATTGCACGCCTTTTTTCAGACTATAACTGCAATTAATGCTGAATGCAGTGGTGCTTTGTTTTTTTGTAGCACGTCAGGTTTTTGGGAAAACTGAAATATTTAATTTTGGCACACAATTGCAATTGCACACCTTTTTAAAACTATAATTACAATTATGGACATTTCAAAACAATGGACGTTTAAAAAGAACTATCACTGTCCGGAAAAAATGGTATGTTTTTATGAGATTTTCAACTCGATGACCCAAAAAAGTCATCAACTCCTTAGGCCGAGAATTTTTTTTAGCCCCCCAAGATCGGCAACCAAGCTTCGCCCATGGAAGTTGTGCAGTTCTAAAAATTCCTTTAAAAAAGCCCTGGTGTGGTAGCTATGCACGGCCACAGCGTTCAAGCAAAGGACCCCAATCCTTCGCGGAGAGAATTGGGCTCGACCCGACACTGGTCAATGGGGGGGGGGTTCGGCGAATTTATCCCACCATAAAGGCCAGGGCGGGGGGCTAAACCCCTCATTTTCCCTGTTGGCCGATTCCCTCACAAGCTTATGACAGGACTTTTCTTTAGGTCCATACGCATACAAGCTTTACGGTTTAAACCGTTTTAGAGGTGTTTAAGGCCAGCGATTTTCTTTCGGTCGCATACGCAGCGGTTGACACCGTTTTAGAGGTGTTTAGGGACAGCGCATAAACCACGACTTTCAGCAATGAAATGATGAGCCATTTCATAAAAACGACAGCCTAATATGTTACTATTGCAATGTGGAAATTCAAAAATTTTCAGGACTTTATCGTTCATAAACAGCTAGCACATAAGAGCCCGCAACGTGCACTAGTCAATGTCAACTGCCAAAAAGACGTTTGTTTCTGGGGCTCCGCCCCAGACCCCGCTGGGTGAGCTTACGACGCTCCCTCAGACCCCCTAGTCGGTATGTGCTTTGTTCATGCATTCGGCACTGGCAGCTTCGCGCCTACGGTGGTTGCAATATGACCGCCCGGGGAAGAAAATTTTCTAGTTTCGTCACTGGGAGGTAGGAAGGGCATGGGGCTTCAGCCCCCCCAAACCTGAAATCCTGGCGCCGCCACTGGTTTTGCCCTGCGACGTTTTCTTTGTTGACTGTTTCGAGCGTTAATCTGAACTGATCAGATCTCCACTTGAATTACTTATGTCGCTAATAATAGCTCTAATAAGCGCTATCAGTCGCCTGTAACCTGCCGTCTTCTATTAGACTTCTATTCGCCTTAACGCAATCGTTATCTAGGCTACTTCCAACCACCAATGACATAGAAAGTAACAAATGGATCGAATTTACGAAATATATTAGATTTCGCATAAGACAATAATATTAAAATTAGTGGAGAGTATAAAATGCAGGCTAACTCGTTGATCATTGAAGGCTCGAAACAAAGGTGCTTTGCCTTGTGAAAGGCATGGAATCAGAGACATTATTGTTCCAAAGAATTCTTCGGTTCATCACTGTTATTGTGTAACAGAAATATTGCATAAGCCTACCAGGTCATTGTGTACACTTTTGATGTTCTTCTCTTCTATAACTTTATACGTATTTTCACAATAAAAATTGGGACACTTTATTGATAGCTTATTATTTTGTGTGCGCATTTTGAATAAGAAACGACGTACTTTGATGACGCTGTAATTAGGCTGCGCTCCACCGGCCAAAATGAAAGAAAAATAATTATCGTTTGATTGATGGTTTAGTAGTTTAAGCAATTTGCTATCTGAACGCTCAATTAGCTGACAAGTAGGTGTATGTTCTATTTGCACATTAGACTTCAGTTAAAGCGAGCTTTGAACAGCTTATTTTCTTCTGTAAGTGATGAATATTGCCCTTATGTTTTATTCATTTGTTTCTTGTTCGTCCCTTCACTTGTTTGGCGATGAGGTTTAGGCCTACATGTAAAGCTAAAAAGCAAAGCACCACCGATCATTCCGCAAGGTCACATTTTCAGATCTCTCAGTCCTAGAGTCATGTGTCCGAAATTATTCTGTCTAAGATTAAAAAGCACTGCTGTAAAAGCTATAAGATGACACACTTAACACAATTGTGCCTTGATACAGGTAGATGCTCCACGGAGTCATAGCCCCAGCAAAAACAAGAAAAGCACAGAGCACATTTCTGTAGCATACATTTACTAACAAAAGTGGATTGATGTCTGGGATAGCGCCAAATTGCACAACAAATCATGGACGACGCATGAAACAAAATAAAGTTTGACCGGTGTCTCTACACAATTCTAATTATAGTAATAGATAAATTTCAGCAACAGATATCTTATAACCTCGAATGTCTTATATCACTTTAACGCTAGTACTAAAGCAAAGAAATTTCAACTGATAAAAGAAAGTTGTCTGATGCCCTGTCAACAAAAGGTATGAAACAGCTGTTCTTGGCAAATTAGTACCGGTAATACATAGAAATCGTCGTTAAAGCCACGTCTCCTGTCCTCAGCAAAAACAAGATGATAAAAATCAAAGCAGACTATTTAATAAGCAGTTGAATACCAAGCAGTCTTAACTAACTCACCACTTCAGCACCAAAATTAGAACCAGTAAATTTGTGCTTTGCGAGACACGATATTCTCAACGATATTGACTTAAACGAAATTTCTATTTCATAATTAGCATAACCTTGTTAGAGCTGGCGATCGATCATGAATCTGGTCCGATTCGCCTAACTTTGGAGGAGCACTTTAGAAATTTGGAATTATTCAAGATTACGATTACGAATCAAGAGATTTTAATACTACGAAACCTTGTAAAGCAGCTTAAATATGTGACAATCAGCTAGGCCTGCCTGGACTGAGCGTACCACATCTATAATTTGGCAAACACTTAATTTTTTAAAACAGCCTCTACTATTTTTATTATTTCTTCCCAGGCCACCAAACTCCATCATTCTAATGCTATAACTCGCTGCATATTGTGATTTACTCGGG
Source organism: Lumbricus terrestris (assembly GCA_949752735.1). NCBI lineage: Eukaryota > Metazoa > Annelida > Clitellata > Crassiclitellata > Lumbricidae > Lumbricus > Lumbricus terrestris. The sequence goes on from OX457037.1 coordinate 6,479,219, forward strand.
TTACATTCTTGACCTGGTTTCGGGTAACTGATTAATCATGGATTCCATTGATAAGTTACTGATTTAGTTGACGATATACTTAAACAACAACTTGAATAATAATTATTCTCGCCTTACTCTAGCACACAGGCAGATGGAACACACGATCGTTTTATTTAGCTTTCTAAATTATTCGTCCGATGTGGCAATATTATTTTTCATCGATCCGACTTCTACTTTGGCAGCAATTCCTCTAATCTTCCATTTAGGCAAAAATTCATTTAGTCAATCCAGCCTCTATTCGAGTAACGACACTTTTTTGTATCAATCGAATTTCTAAAGTAATTACAATTGCTTTTCATCATACCAGTTCCAATTTAAGAGAGTATTTTCATTTTATTCCACTTCCATATAAGTAAAATTTAATTTGATAATTTTTATCAATCCGACTTATTTAATTCAACTTATATGCGACCAACGCTAAAGCCCATTATGCGCTGGCGAATAATGTAAAACGCTAAAGCGATAGTTCAACTACACACACATTGTTTCATTAGTCATCTTTGGGAGGCTGTGGAGGCGAAGCCGAGTGATCGATTGATGCATATTCTGACTTGTTGAACATAGGATCCTCGTACAGTGGCGTAGAAACATCGGTCTCTCTCAGACGTCTTACTGTGTTCATATCCATATATTCAGTTCCATCAGCGGCAACAATCTGTGAATTTAAAAAGCAAATTCAGTGTTCTACAGTTTCTCTAAGTTTACGATTAGATATCGCTAATTTAAATTATGAAAGGCCTCTGCACTGCATACTTAACTGGTTCATGAGGTGTTCAGTAAATCCAAAAATCGTATTTGATTCGTTGATTATGAACCAACAGTGCGCTGAAGGTTGTGCTACACGTGGGATATGAATGTTGACAGTTTTGGGCGGCAATGCTCTAGTCTACTGAGTAGACACGTTGGTGATGCTGCTGCTGCTGTTTATGATGTGAATAATAATCACAGTGAAGACTACCACGGCGACGACAACAACGACGATGATGATGATGATGTTGTTGTTGATGATGATGATGATGATGATGATGATGATGATGATGATGATGATGATGATGATGATGATGATGATGATGATGAGGAGGAGGAGGAGGAGGATGATATTGATGTTGATCATGATGATCATGCTCATGACGATGATAACGATTATGATGACGATATGGTAACCTACAGTGTAACATATCGTTGCCCATTCACCTGCACGATTCATATTGCAAACTTGACAAGCATTCAATGAAGATTTGAATTAAGATTTTGTAAAAAAATACAGACCCTAACTAAGCTTAGGCCTGATAGACAACTCAAGAATTCTCATCAGCAAATCAAACGAACATGCCACAAACATCTTATTGGATGCTTATCTTCTTACCATGTTACTGCAGTCTGCTTTAGCTGATAGATCGCTTGCAGAGGATTCAACTTTATGTTTCACATCGCGATTCATTTCTAAAATAGAAAATCCTCACAGGATCATGCTAGCTTCTTTATTTCTTGCAAGAGATTCTTTTTTGAGCAATTATTGAAAGTAGATCAATATTATGCTATAATTATTATCCTCATATAAACAAACTTTCTAAAAGATATGCTCATTATTTGGAATGCAACTAGAGTAAGCTTACTAGACCTACGTTGTAGGCCTAATTGTGTGAATTTGTGTCGCTTAATCTTCAGCAGAAAATTCAAATAAAACGATCTCTGCGTTGACTTAAAGTAAGTAAGTAAGAATATTCTTTACTAATCCAACTGCATAAACGCAATTTGGTTTACATAAAATTAAGCGTCACGAAGCATTCTTCTTATTTTTAAAATTAAACAACGTTTTCTCATTAAGTTGTCCTGCCGTGGGATAATTCGGTCATGTGGTCTGGGCCGCATGAAATAGGGGAGTGTCCTTACAAGAAGGAGGTGCGAGTTTAGAACAGCTTCCGAGTCTGTCAAGATAAGGGTGAAGAGGTTCCTGAAATGTAGCATCAGTAGCATAAACCTGTTTCTTTATTTTCCAGGGTTGATGATTGAGAGGTAGGCCTTTTAGCGCTTCTTTTTGTCGGTAAAAGAAATTATTATCTTATGCAACTTGTCTGAATATTAGGATACAAAACAAACCTTTCATATGTCTGTTGACATCCGCATATACTGGAAATTCGGTGTTATCAGGATGTTTCAACGTCTTATGGCCAGACTCTGAAAGAGACAACTTACAGCTAATTAGCCTACATCGAAATCCTTATGTTCTTCAACACTGAGCACACATTTGACGTTACATGGAAGCATGCCAATGTAGGTCTATCATATTCGATTCAATGACTATAATGCAATACACAGTAAAAAGACAATGCCATCACGACTTAGTCTCCTAACTGGAATTGTCATATTTGAGTATGTATCCTACGCGTTTGAACAAAACTACAACAACAGTACTATCAACAATAATAATCGAGCTTTAATTGATTAATTAAATTAATTAATTAATTAAATTAATTAATGTAATTGATTATATTATTTAAGCCCTATGATCATCTAGTTTCTACTCTAGGACTCGTTCTACGTCGACTTATAAAAGGGAAATATTAAGGCACACCTTATTATAGTTTCCTGATTGAATATATTTACTGTGATTTGCAAGCTGCGTTTGAGATTTTTAAGGAGAGTAGGCTAAGCAATTTAGGCATTAAATCCGGAGTGATAAAGAAACGTGACAAGTGAAAGATGGCTGACTCGATATGAGATGAAGGTAAGAAATAAGAGTAGGCATATTGAAGAAAGAACGACATTACAATGATTTTTGGTTCGATATAATATGATATGTGTACTTTTGTGGAGCATTATTATGGGGAACCTGACGGATAGAATTTCTGACAATATGGAATACTAACCTTCTGCTCTGCCATCGCAGGGTGTTCTGCCTTCCTTTGTCTCAACAGAATTTCTTCCTGTGTTACAGAACACTGACACTTAGGCCTCCACAAGTATAACAGCTGTTTAGTCAGTTGAAGTCCACAAACTATTAAATCCCTCATGCTTTGATACTTTCGTAGCACCACAAAGAAACAGAATCTATTGCAGCTTACGGAAATGGTAACGCTAGACTGAACACTAATGTGCGATTAAATTTCTTTGGCGGCCATCATGCTGGTGCATTATGCATTACATATCGGGATAATGTCGGACTCTTTGAGACGAATTAGCAAAGGGAAAAACTTGTTCTTCACCGAGATCAATATCGTTTTGATATAAACCATTCAGGTAATTCGATTTAGGTTGTTTAACTACTGGAAGTTTCATGAGGTATGAAATTTTATTAATTAATGCATCTCTAAGACTTCAACACAAGTTTGCAGTAGGCTAGGCATATAATTATTTCGTCTTACCTTGTGAAAAGTCATCGAAGGAAGCATACACTGGAACTTCAGGATCCACAACTATAGCCACCGGATTTAAAGCTTGACAAAGAAACACATTTTTAGCACCGAATAACACCATCTTTTAATATAAAGCTCAAAGTTTGTCCTTCTGTGTGTGTGACAATGAATTTTGCCCGGAGGCCTACTCGGAAATTACAGCGATTCGTTTAAAAAAAATTTTGCATCGATTCTTACCCACATTTGGAGTTAAACGCCACTATTTTCGGCTGCCAATTCACTTTATAAGTCCCGAGATGTCAACATTTAAACTTGCACGCGATAAGCGATTCAAAATCCATTCACGTTGATCGCCTCCATTGCCTACCAGGGAACTACAGCCAATGGTATGACGCAGCGATGCCACAGCTAGGTTTTTTCCACTAGATCTGGGTTTTTTGGCCTTCGTCTGGGTTTCTGGGTTTTTTTGGGCAAGATCTGGGTTTATTTTGGTGAGTTGACATTTTGAACTTACAACACATGAATATTCTGTGAAATTCAATGTAAAATGGTTGTGATACATAATTTTTCACTAATTTTAATTTCAAACTCCACAATCAAGATCTCATGTTGTCAATTCACAAATAATTTATAACCTGAAGAATAGTTCTGCACAGAAATAAACCATTTTGACACTCCTCAAAATAGGTCAGGTCACTCGTCTCTTTCCTTGTAAAGCCGTATTACATCAATAACAAACATGTGCATAAACATGCATATACAGTAACTGTTATACACTGTAGGTCAGAACAATCCTATAGTGGTATAATAGCCAAGTTGTTGCAGAGTATTAATGTTCTAGGTGTTTAAAACGTTGGATTGTTGGTGTATTAAGAAAATTTGGCTGGAAACCTCGGACAACTTTAAAACTTTGTCAACTTAAGCCACGTGTGTTATGTGCTTAGGCTACAATTCTGGTAGACTCAACCCACTGCGCAGGCGCACACGAATATATCGATTAAACTTATTGTCAGTATGGATCCCGAGTCTATGACAACTTTGACAATTGGTACTTTTAAAGTTGTAATCACATTTTATTCGACTCTTTTTACGAAATTTTTTTAAATCCTCTTTCGAACAAGCGAAAAACCAACTTAATTTGAACAAAGGGGGTCTAAAATAGCTTATATGAATAGTCTGGGTTTTTCTGGGTTTTTTGGAAGAAAATCTGGGTTAATTTCAGAAACCTCAGTGGCAACACTGGTATGACGGTTTGAGGTCACGTGATATTTACTTCTATCGAAAATATTTGCGAGGATTATTCTCGGCTTTTTTTCTTCTGATCCACACGAGAAAATCATAAAGATCGCGATCCAAAAATCTTTCCATATTTTAAATTTCGCTGTTATAAAAACGATATCTTAGACACGGCATAATTATGTTCACTAAACTCATGACGTCATTATTTTGAGCTCAAATCTTAACGTCACATCTCGCCAAACCGCGTAGCAAAAATGTTGTGGACGTAAATGATGCGAATATAACTGCAAATAATCGGAATAAAAAAGCGTAGATTTAAAAAACTTCCTTTATCTAAGTGGCAAAGAACAATTTCTGAAAAAAGCACGTTGCGCTGAATGGTAGTATCTTTTCAGAAAAAGTCGTTTTTCTCGGTTACGTGTCGAGTGGACTTAACGGGTTTTGCTCTTCGATTATCGACCAGACCTGTACACCTAGCGGAGAGGTTCGTTACTTCTCCTTAACGCGGGGGTCGATGGAAGGCGGGGTCAGAATGGTGAAGTCGGAACGGGGTCAGGCGTGGCTGTGGACAAAAACTTATATTTCCCGGGCAACGCCGGGTAATTCAGCTAGTAGTTTATAATTAAATCGTATATTTTCTGACTTAAATAATGCGACAATGTTTTGTGTTTGAACTAATCGCATGTTGCACAGTTGCATCTTTCGCATGAAACATTAATCTTAGAATATTCAAGATCGCATGCTAATGTAGCACACAGGTGCAATAATGAACAATGCAAGGAAATTCCATTGTTTTGTCTCAAATTAAGTATAAACTTGAACCCCTTAACACAAGAACGATTCTAAGATGAAGTGCTAGCTAGCAGAGACATCCCGGTTGGTTACAGCTGTACATTTTATTTTTGCCTATCATCCGAGAAATCTGTCTAAGTCTTGCTGAATAGGTAAAAGGCTCACCTCTTGCAATGTCGTCTAGCTGTGCATATCCAACTTGGTCCTCCCAGTTTTCCTCTGTAGATACGTTTACGTGGATAGAAAATAAAATGCATGACATAAGAAGTTATTGTTCATGATTTACCGCAAAGCCTTAAGCTTGTAAATCAGGCGCCTGTAAGGTCTTTTGATGTAGGCCTTAGATTCTAGAATGTAGCCTAAACATTATATCACTCTCTGAATGATAATATTGCAACCATAATGCTGTTTGCAAATTCAAAGATTATGGTGGTCATTATTAAAAAAGATCTTGGATGCCAGCGTAATTTCTTTTTTAAATTTGACCTATTTGATGTTTTCTTCTAGGGGCTAGCTCAAATGTTTCTTTTTTTAAACTAGACACCATTGTTGTCATCACATTTTCTTCCTCGTTCCCTCTTCATCTTAGTCTTCTTCTTATTAGGTCTACTTCATAATGAAGGTAGATTATTATTTTCCATTTTTATGCTAAGTAATTTAATGCATAGTGTCGTGCAAAAAATGAGACCTACATCACCCGGTAGATATTCGCCTCCAAATCTTAACCAGAATGAGGAATTTGCCATGATTAACCATTTGATATCAACAAAGCAGCAGGTAACTGAAGGTATCTATTACTACGACCAACCAGCAATTTGACATAGTTCCAAAGATTGTATCAAAGTACGCAGATAAATCTAACCCCTCTGATGTCCGAGAGCATTGGGAAGAATATCAGGCTCAATGTCTTGTGCTACATCTGCAGTTGGTCGCATTCTTGCTACCAAATCTAGAACAAAAGATTATTAAAAGTAATAATTGCATTGCAAAGTCCTTATGAAATCGACATGATAAACATAACCAATCCTTATTCACGTGATCCTCTTTTAGTCCACGTTGATCCTCAATGAACATGTCTCACTTAACAACATGCTGTGATACCACATTCTGATGTGATTTTGTCAAATTTGAACAATACTGACACCCTAAAATGTGTGATAGGAATAAAATTGTGATGAAATACGAATGAAGTCGCGTCAAACGAGATCTGGCAATATGAAATCACGAACATCTGGAAAAAACCTCATGCGATCGCGAAAGAGAAAACAAGGAAAGAAAAATGGCAATATGATTGTAAAATGGCAAATTTATGATTCTGATGTAAGATCATGTAACTGCGTAGTTATGACATTCCAAGAGAATTATTCGGCTTTTGCAAAGCTTCTTTCTGGACTGACCAAGCAACAGTGAGTTGAGATAGTTCTGATTTTAATGTTATGATAATTGTACCTGCACTTGACATTGATTTTCGTCGTTACAGTTCGACATAATGATAAAATTAGCTGCATCGGGTCACAACATGTAAGCAGCACTTGGTCCATTACCTTTTAGCGGTTCTTTGCCGAGATAGATAACGATGATGCTTAAAAGCAGTGCAGCAATCCCCATGAAGATAGTGACAGTGAAGAATGGAAACCTCGAATTATTGTCTGAAACGTTCATGAACACTCGTATGGTCAGAGATGCGGACAACAAAATGTTAAAACAAGATACACTATTCCTCTCTGCATGCTCGACTAGAAGTGTACACCTGTCAGATATGGAGCAAGAATGGCACAGGAGCCCATAGCATCAATATCAATATCCCTAGGCACAGTGCCCGTAGGAGTCCGATGCCACTCTCTGTCTGAGTCTGTCTCGCGTCATGTTACCCAGCTTCAACAGGTCCAGTCAGCAGGTCTGCCCCATACCATTACCATATTGAAGCAGCTGGACCACCTTATCTGATTGAAGGGAATATGGGAGAGAGGCATGAAGGACAACCTGGGTCAATGCCCGTATGTGTCCCACGTTCTCCCCCGACTCTCTACACTGGTCTGTCCTGACCGACCTGTGCATGTCAGCTCCACATTAGGCCATTTCATTTATGTATGGGGAAAAAAATTTTTTAAAAATTATATGGTGCAACCCTCCTATCTTGTTTCTAATGGCAAAATGTGAATGTTCACCAAATTTCAGGTCATTTCGTCGTGTTTTGACCCCCGCCCAACACGATCAACTGATTTAGTTAATAAATCATTGTTTTCCTGCATGACAAAATGTTTGTAATATGAGACAGTTTACTATACAAAGAATACAAACTACATATATAGTAACTAACAAGTTTGGTAATAGTGTTTGTTTGTATGTGCACTTGTTATAGCGCACCTTCAAGCACTCTACTCAGAGGCGCTCCCGACTGCAGAGCGGACACTGCATCAGAGTTTCACGCCGAAGCGCTGAGCAATTGCGAGTGAAGGACTTGCCCAAGGTCCCTACGCGGCAACTTGAGGTGGATTCGAACCTCGAACCTTCCGGCTTCAAGGCAACGACGCCACCACTACACCACCGCGCCCCACAATCTCAATAAGTGAGATGTGTATACACATTACACAATGATATCATGTCAAATCACTTTACTGATTTTGAGGTTTTGTGGAGGAGAAGGTTAACTTCTTTAATGTCTCTTTTTGAAAGTTGGGAATTTCTCTGCGTTGGTATTCGACCATTTGCAATAAAAACTGTTTGTGTGTTTCATCATTGGTATCACTAGTTGAGAAGTCTTGGATTAGTTTCACAGCCCGATCCGACAGATCATTCACCACTTTGACATGCCGCACATATGTATCAGCTTCTTGGTAATGGGGATCATTATGCCATTCACTAACAGGTTTTCCTAACCAGTCGGCGCCAATCCCATGCTGTGAAACAAGAACCAGGATTTGGGCCCAATAAGGGATGATAGCTTTGTACTGGGGCTCAGAATAGGAAACGTCGGATGGCCCCTTTCAAACTGTCTTGGTCTAGGAATTCGGAGCAATGTTCGAGCAATCTGCTGTCTTACTGAAGTGGAGAGCCTGTTTGAAAAGAGAGAGAATACAGCACATTCGTCTGTTAAGTACAAGAAGTGCCTTTCCAAGGTTTTCATGGCTGCATTGGCAACTTGTGGATCATGCTTGCAATACTTGTTAAAGTCATGCCATAGCTTGAGATCACTATATACGCTGCATCGGCCCCCGTGGATGAAGAGAGCCAGTTTTCAACGTAGAATAGCGCATTAAATTTACATAGTGCTTGCAATTTGCTGATCATGTCCTAAACTACCTTCAGGCACCTCTCTATCATCCTTTCTAAGTAATGGGCGGTTTGGTGTGGATGAAATTGGAGGAACTACTTCCTGAGGTGGTTCTTTTTTCATATATTCACTTCTTGCTGCCATGGCTACAGCCTCTAAAAGGTAAAGGAAAAATTTTACAATTTGCTACCATGTTGTCAATGTCCGTTTTGAACCTAAAACTACTTTTTAGGTGGGCGGGGGTCAAATCATGGCCTACAGACCTGAAAATTTGCAGACAATTATGTTTCAGTAATAGTAACAATATGCCAGGGTTGCACAATGAACATTCTAAAAAAAAAATTTTTGCAATGGCCTACTCCACATCATGACACCTTGAAGCATCTGGGTCGCTACGTCACTTGTGTAGTGGTTTTTGCGGATTTCAATCGTGTGGGTCTTTTACTGCCAGTGTATCGCCACCCATCTGGCAAACCTTCCTCACTTTGTCCGGGCTTAGGACCGGCGCAGGGACGTTGTTGGTTCCCTGTGGCAGAGGATGGATGCAGTTTAACGTCATGCCCAGGACCCCATAGCATACACAGCAGTATTTCCAAAATCAAGAGAAATGTTAGGTTTGAATGAAATGCATCGCAAAAATGGAAAATATGAATCAGAAATTATAGTAAACTGAAACAGTTAAGCATGTTGTCACATTTACCAATCACAGTAAAAGTGATGTTTGCTGAACTTGATTCCTTTTTTTCAGTCACTGTATTAGACGCCTGACATTCGAAAGTGTATGCCTTATTGGATGTCATGTCTTCAGTTACATTCAGTATGGAGCCGTTGATAACCTTTGAAGTACCAAGATTACGCCATTCGTAATTGGGGCTCGGAGTTGCATCGGCCGCGCAGTTCAATTGATCTCCTATTGAGTATTGGCTGCGGTATGGAAAGATCTTTACATTTCTCACTGCATCTGTCAGCAAAAAAGTTGTTGTTACGTACAATCAAATGAACAATTCTGAGGAATAATTTCGATAATGAGCTTTAAACCAACTTTTCATCTGTGTGTTGATAGCCACACACACTACGCTTCCGCAAGGGTCGTAGGAGGCTGGGTTATTATAATAAAGAGCTGTATTGTAATAGCGGGGGGCGGTGGTGTAGTGGGTATGTTCGTTGCCTTGCAACCGGAGGGTTGCAGGTTCGAATCCACATCAAGCCGCCGCGCAGGGACCTTGTTCATTATGTTCAAGTACTTCACTCGCAATTGCTCAGCGCTTCGACGTGAAACTTTGACTCAGTGTCCACGCTGTAGTCGGGAACGCTTCTAAGTAGATATCTTGAAGGAGCGCTATAACAAGTGCACATACAATAGCCTAATTACCTGGGCGTCTAGGTAATGTGCTAGCAGTCAATGATCATAGTCACGTTTCAATTATCATGAAACTAAGATTTACGTGTAAAAGTACCAATAAGGTTAAAAACAAAATATGCATTTACGTTTATCAGATTAAGCTCACCTATAGTCATAGTCCGCTTAAAGAGTTCGTCTGCAATCTAGCATAGATATTAATATTATAATGAATAATGACTTGTAAAGACCTACAGTCCTACATGTAAGCGTCAAGAAAAAGAGCTTACATGACACAATAATAGTAAGGTTGCACTGAAAATGTTGATCCGGAACTGCGGATAAACTCGTATCGCTCTGATAATGTTGAACTGAACCAAAGGATGCCATACACGCGTAGAGTAGGATATCATCGGTTTCACTGACGTGTACAACAATGCTTGACGTTGCGCCGTACAAACGGAAGTGATTAGTGGCATTTAGAGTTACTTCACGACCATTTCGTAGCCATTGAATGACTGGCTTTGAACTGCCTGAATAATTCAAGCTGCAAGTCATGGTAATTAAATCGGTCTCAACAACGTATCCACCTTTCGATGCAATGCTTGACCTGCTGGTGCTGAAACTGCATGACGGATAGTTGTCTGTAAATTTATAACAAACACAGAGCTATAATGTACTGTTGTTTTGTACATTTTAAAACTTTTATTCATAAAATGCACGCTTACTAGCGATGTGACTAATATCAATGACTTTTACCAGCAATGCACTTAAATCCATCATATGCTCAAACTTTGGGCACTCTGATAGAAAGATTGAGTAGACTAATACAATGCTTACCCATAACCGTTAGTTGAATCTGACTTAGAAGAACTGATTTGGTTCGATTTGGTCGCTGAAGCGATGGAATGTGTCCCAAACATTCGTATGTTCCGGCATCAGTAACCTTAGCATAGCTAACTATCAGATCACACTGGCCGGGTATTTCTATATCAGTTGAAAAGCTCGTTGCAAACTGCTTCGACATTTCTTCTCCGTTGTACACAATCGTCTGCTTTGGATTGTTGAGTGAATAGTAATACCAGTGAAAAGTTTCGTTTGATTGATCGCTCTTACACGGCATGCGAATCGATTGACCTCTGACCACAGCTACAGTTGCATTTAATTGAACGTCTCCGAATGTACCTACAAAGCACATGTTATGCAATAATTTTTTGTACAGGTTTCTTATCACTGCAGACTTTGTATTTCAGATGCAGTATAATTACTTTTAGAATACAATTAAAAACTTAAGGTCTTTTGGTACTGCCATCCGTACAGTTTTCAGAAGTTCGCATTGAAGCTGGGCGAATGATACCAGTTAGAGGTGGTCACATTATTCTGTTCAAACGTCGCTGAATCCTGCTGCTTAACGTGCTTCCCTGTATAGAAAGGTTTTCCTCAACCAAATGATATATTCGAAATCGGAAGATTTTGAGAATAAAATAATTTCAAATGCCTAGAAGACTGGATGGGAACGGTTCGAGAAGATCTGAGGTGCTTGGAGATGACGATGGAGGATGCTGTTCGGATGGCGATGGACCGGGAGGAGTGGAGAGACTGCGTTGCCCGATGTGCAGTTCTGCACGGGAGGGACTAAGTACTAAGTACTAAGAAGATGTTTGCATTTTTAACTCTCAAAACAGCAGCCTGAACTGTGTAGTCCCGATGTCTCTGCAATCTCTAAAACTCCCCCATAAAGTCCCGAGCACTGAAGCTGTCACACTGTACTTCACAGATAAGATAAGATAAGAATATTCTTTAATATACCAATTGCTATCCGCATTTTAAACAAACGTACATCATTTCTTTGTCCAATCAATGTCAAAATGTTTTAAAATAGCATAAGATCCTAAGTCCAACTTCAATAAAAATTTCTTTAAAAAAGTTCTTTTAATAACCAACAATTTTGCTGCACTTTCGTTTATATGGTAGTACATTTAAAATATGGTAAGGCATTCTCGTAAAAAACGATTTCCTCGTTAGGTTGTCCGCCCTAGGAATGAATCGGTCATTGATGAACAATACAGTTGGAAAGAAATTATTATGTAATCTAAGCCTAATTTAAAGTCACCATTGCCGAACGTCTTATGAAGCACTAAATTATGCTTAGTAAATTTCACAGGGAAGTAGTAATTCAGTAATCGCGTCGAATTGGGATCAGTAGCCTATCTGTACATTGACCCAAGTCGGCTACCGGACTTTAAAGATGCGTTTTGTCCTGAAATAAAGCAGTTTCTCATTGCTTGTCTGTCTCTATCTCTGTCTCGCTGTCTGTCTGTAGCACAGACGCAGACAGGTATGTTTGAAGTAGGTGCTAAATAGTATTATTGTCAGGGTTACAATTTTATCAGGATCTTGAAAAACGCAAAACAGGAAATTAAGAAGTTGGTAATTTTCACAAAGGTTTCTAAATTTTTATTTCTCAGCGTCACTTTTTTGATATTAGTATCAGCAGTGCTTTTTTTCATAAGAAGACACATATCCATGTTGTCCAGGACTGAGACAAATGCCCTCTGCTCTTCCATATTCGGGTCCACATGCATAGTAGAAAGTTTCTTACCAATGAAGTTGCAGCTGATAAAAAGAAGAAGTATTATAGCCATCGTGCTGTAATCTATCCAACAGAACTTCGAATACTAATATTGAGTCCTTCCTTACAGATTCCAAGCGTAGAACTGAAAGGGTCTACGATAGACATTATGGATGCTAGGTCGATTATTTCTTTCTCCGAATGGCGTAGCCTACTTAAGTTTGTTGTTTAGCCATAAGGTTTTGCTGCTGGGGCTAAAAATGCAAGTAAACTACAATGTTTCCATTAGCCCCAAACGGGATGTACATTTGAATCACCTTCGAAAATTGAGCGGATATTGCAAGTACTATTAACCTTTTGAGAGTAAAAAGGAAACTAGGCTATGATTCACGCGTAGAGAAGGTGGTAATGAGTTTCTTTAATGTCATTTCCTTATAGAGCTGGTTACTTGGTTATTTGCTAAATGCAAATTCATAAACGCATTGACGTTTACAACTCAAAAGTAAGTCTGGGACAGCAATACACAGCATATGCCATCTTTCACGAGAGAAGCGGCAAAGGCTTTTCTAGATTGTTTCCCTGTCTTGAATATGCTACTAACGAGACCATGTATATCACATCTGCTATGTCGCTCTATGCATTGGCTTTCTTTATCTGACCGTTATCAATTCAAGCTGGCACTCATCGTGCGCATAAGAACATCCAATTTTTTTAACTTTCCTAATGATCATCCAGAGTTTCTGTTGGACCATGCAGTTCTCGTTAAGAGTCAATTACTTCTCTGATCGGCATGTTCTGGAAAGTCTGATGTTCCTAGCTCTCATCTTGAATTTGGTTGGCGTTACTTAACAGCTACTGGTCCATACATCTGGAACATGAATTCTAATAGGCCTAGTAGTAATAGGCATAACAATAATAAAATGATTGCACTAACAATAGTAATAATAGATACAATTTATATGGCGCCGTTACAAGCCATGCCGTTACGAGGACGCATTAAAAGACTGTTAACATGCTAAGAGGGAGGTGCGAGTTTAGAACAGCTCCCGAGTCTGTCAAGACAGGGGTGAAGAGGTTCCTGAGATGTAGCAATGGCAGCATAAACCTGTTTCTTTATTTACCAGGGTTGATGATTGAGAGGTAGGCCTATTTGCACTTCTGTCCTCATTCTCCGTCAGTAAAAGAAATTATTATCTTATGCAACTTGTTCTAATATAGGATACAAAGCAAACCTTTCCTATATCTGTTGACATCCGTATAATTATACTGGAAATTCGGTGTTATCAGGATGTTTCAACGTCTTATGGTCAGACTCTGAAAGAGACAAATAAGTAACTGTTAATTACGTCGAAATTCTTCTGCTCTTCATGACTGAGCACACATTTAACGTTTCATGGAAGCATGTCAATGTAGGTCCATCATAGTCGATCCAATGACTAAGATTTTAATACACAGTAAAAAGACAATGCCATCACGACTTAGTCTCCTAACTGGACTTGTCATACTTCAGTATGAACGCGTTTGAACAAAACTACAACAACGGTAGGCCTACTATAGACAATAATAATTGAGCTTTGTAAGAATTAATTATTTAAGCCCTGTGATCATCTAGTTTCTACTCTAAGACTCGTTCTACGTGGACTTATAAAAGGGAAATATTAAGGCACACCTTATCATAGTTCCTTTATTGAATATAGGCTATTTGTGATTTATAAGCTGCGTTTGAGATTTTTAAAGAGAGTGAGCAATTTAGGCATTAATTCCCGAATGAAAAAGAAACGTGACAAGTGGGAAAAAGACTGACTCGATATGAGATGAAGGTAAGAACTATAACTATGCCTACTGAAGAAAAAACAACATAACAATGATTTTTGGTCAGATGTAATATGACATGTAGCCTATGCTTTAGAAAGCTGCCGAATAGAGTTTCTGACAAATTGGAACACTTACCTTCTGCTCTGCCATCGCAGGGCATTCTGACTTCCTATGTCTCAACAGAATTTCTTCCTGTGTTACAGAACACTGACACTTAGGCCTCCACAAGTATAACAGCTCTTTAGTCAGTTGAAGTCCACAAACTATTAAATCCCTCATGCCTTGATACTTTCGTAACACCACAAAGAAACCGAATCCATTGCAGCTTACGGAAATGGTAACGCTAAACTGAACACTAATGTGCGATTAAATTTCTTTGGCGGCCATCACGCTGATGCATTATGCATTAGGCTACATATCGAGATAATGTCGGACTCTTTGAGACGAATTAGCAAAGGGAAACACTTGTTCTTCACCGAGATCAATATCGTTTTGATATAAACCATTCAGGTAATTCGATTTAGGTTGTTTAACTACTGGAAGTTTCAAGAGGTATGAAATGTTATTATTGAATGCATCTCTAAGACTTCAAAACAAGTTTGTAGTAGGCTAGGCAATAGGCATATAATTATTTCGTCTTACCTTGTGAAAAGTCATCGAAGGAAGCATACACTGGAACTTCAGGATCCACAACTATAGCCACCGGATTTAGAGCTTTACAAAGAAACACATATTTAGCTCCGAACAGCACCATAATTTATCATGCAATCGTATATCTTTAGCGCAAAAATGCGACAATGTTTTGTGTTTGACCTACATGGAGTCGCATGATGCACAGATGCATCTTTCCGGATCCACAACTACAGCCACCGGATTTAAAGCTTCACAGTTAAACACTTTTGAGCACCGAATAACACCATCTATAATTATCTATAAGAAAGGACTTGGCTATGTTTGTATGTATGTATGTATGTGTAATGGCTGGGGCTGACACAGAATAATACAGACTGAGATAAAGAGAGACAGAGACAGAGAGCAGACAGCCAGGTAGCAGGAGAGAGAGAACAGATAGACAGACGGCAGGAGGGCGGAGTTCAGGAGTTCAGATTGACTACAGGCTAGAAGAGAGGTAGGCTTAAAGATCACACATGCGGCTGAGATTGCTAGTTGCAAGTAACCAATGGGGTGAAGGAAAGGTAGACCAGGGAGCCAAGGCAGAAGTATAAAATAACCGGACAATAGGAATCAGGAGCTCGGAAGATCAGCAGCTCAGAAGGTCAACAAGAGTTAGACGAGAGAGTTAGGCGAGGCTGGAGGCCGCCGAGGCTGAAGGCCGGGCCGAAGTCAACTAGTCAGAAAGTTAGTCTATAGTTTGAGCTCAGTCAAGGCTATCAGAATATTGTCGCTGCCAATGAACGTTTCTACTACATGATTTGATAATAAACTCTGAAATGTCATCGCTGTCAATGAATCTACATTATCTGAACAATTAAACTCTGAAACACTGTGAACTACGTTCCCTGGGCTATCTGGTCACCAACTCGTATTAGCCGAGCGACCAGCGCCGTTAGAAATTGGTGCAGAACCTCCGCGATCAAACAACCCGTAACCTCTCACAACAACATCCGACATCATTGGCTGACGACGAACGATAAACCATGCTACCGCTTTTCGACGACGACAGCCACCAACCACTTCTCCAGCCAGCAAGTTCCATGCAAGTCAACATCGTTCAACCCACAGGAAACGCGGTAAGACCTCGCATCGCATCTACGACTACTTCAGTTTCCGATCTTGGACTCCGTCATCGTCATCCACCCCCTACGCAACATCCACCCATCCACCCACCCACCCCATCGTCGCCCATGTTCAATTGTTCATCCTCTGACGTCGATTCCGTCATGGTTCCAATTCCATCCCTTCTTCACCGTCGACCAGTCAACCAGCGACGCCGACGTCACCGAGAGACACACATCACCGCGCACGACAGCCTACAACTTCTGTTCGGTAGCCTACTGTGTCTACGCATCCATCCATCCACCATCCGCCCACCCACCCGCCCAGGGTTAGCCCTTGTTCATCGTCTCATATCGGTCTAAACAATGGCTACACACGTACCAGTCATCATTCAATGCATCGCTTCTGTCTCAATCACGCGTCTCAGCAGAAACGGAAAACGAGTCAGTCAACTATTGTGATGTGTTCCTGTACGCATCCAAACCTACGGTAACACTTTCGTTTCCTTTGACTCATTCAACTTCATCATCAACCGATGGTTACCGACCTGTCACCCTCACGCCAATACACCGCACCACGCTGACTTCGTTCCATCTACATCATTTGCCTTCCACCATGCACGAACTCTGTTACCCAATCAACAGTCTACAATCATCACTACTACCGCTTCGCAGGGAACTTTCAATTCATGGACAGAGCTGCCATGAAAATTCTGGGAAGACAAATGCAAAGCAATGGACATACCGTAACGTTTTATTATGAATTTTAAATAGTTGCTATTTTATGATAATTATATTTTTTTACTTCGCGCATTATAATGTCAGGCGAAGCTATAGTGGACTAAGCCTTTCAACGCTTCAATTAATATACGTATAACTGTGCGTGTGTTAACAATAGCACTAGTGATGTAGCTTTTCCGGAAAAGTATTTTGACGGAAAGTTTCCGGAAAGTTTCCGGAAAGTTTCCGGAAACTTTCCGAAGAACCGGAAAATACATTAAACTCAGAAAATACCAGAATTTCACTCTCATAAATTTTTCTTATAGTTTAAACTCCTTTTATTTACAGTACTTCTGTCGATTCAAACAATGTTGAACTTAAAAATAATTAATATGAACAATAAACACTATTCAATGTTAGCATTTCAGACTAGAGTAGCCTATAGAAAACTAGTTGTCTGCAGTCATCTCTGTTGCAGGAAATGTGTAAAAAACTGATATAAACATGAAGTAATACAGCATCAATTTCTGTTTCTGTCTTATATTTTCATAACTCACAAATATGAAGGTAACTGAATGATAAAAAAATATTTTCTCTAAATTTACAGCAAAGTTTAATTGCATTTAATTCCTAATTGTACCGGTATTTTTGGGCTGTGTGAACAATTATCACTAACACTGGCAGTGCCATCTATTGAATAAACTATTACTTCTAACCACCTAAGACTGCTTATAGTGATGGATGTATTTAGTGACATTATATTGAAAGAAAATTTCGGACTCCTTAGAATTGAGCATGTATTTAATAATATTTCATTGGCGGAAAAATACGTCGGAAAGTTTCTGGAAAAATATGAAACTTTCTGGACAATTTTTCCACCTCACAACACTAACTTCTGATAGTGATTGATGTATTTAGTAAAATTATATTGAAAGAAAATTCGGACTCATTAGAATTGAGTATGTATTTAATAATATTTTATTGGTCGAAAAATATGTCGGAAAGTTTCCGGAAAGATTCGTCGGAAAGTTTCCGAAACTTTCCGGAAAGATATGAAACTTTCCGAGGAAAGTTTCCGCCTCACAACACTAAATAGCACACAGATAAAAGTTATCTCAGTTATAGGCCTGGTCTATTTTAATGGACGACTGTAAGTTCTCGATTGGAACGAGAAAAAAGCGAGCAAATTTTTTTTTAGTAGTCTCTACTTAAAACTAGTTTAATTTTCATTTATTTGATTATCTCCCGTTAAAGTTTGGGTTAATTTGTTTAACAGCGTATAGCATAATTATTAACAAGACGCATTTTTAAATAGTGATCACTTAAAGAACGAAATGATGGTTTTCAGAGGCTATGTATTTTAAGTAACGAATCAGTACCTATTAATTCAGGAATAAATGCTTATACAGGACAACAGATCCTTTTGCATCCTGATTGAATCGACGAGTCAGATATATAAAGGCATTTAGCGACGTTATCTCGCGTGCGCTCAGGAATCGAAGGCCATAGCCTTATCTATTTGCAATTGAGACCCATTTATGTTATGTGATGAGATTCTTACTATCGGCCGAAGGAATACATGACCGCTGGAGACTATTATTCTTTGTTCAGCAGTTTTACTGTTTAAATTGTGTTTTGAGACATAATTTTGTTATAAAGGCACGTGAAGGATTCCTAATTAACTTTATATTATGACTATCTAAGGCACTGGTTCCTTTATATAGGTACTTTAAGCAGAGCTCGTGAATAAGCTGAGGCCCCGCGCTTGATTTCAAGTAACACTTATAAATTTTGAGATTACGGTTACTACCAAACTTTGTAAAGTGATCGCTTGCAAAGTTGGTTTTTCTCTATTATTTAGGACTGTGTTGCAACTTATAAACCATCATTTATTGCATTTTATTGGTTGCATTTTATTTTAATTTTCAGAATAGCTTATGTCTCGATTAACGTATTTTATTATTATTGTCCTTGCAATGTGAGCTCAAGTGGCTTGAATTTTACAATCATTGATGAATTCAGATGCTATGTCTAGCCTACATGTGAGACTTTATCATGAGACAACTAAATAGTTTTATTTCGTGTAGTGACATTTCAGTAGGTTATGTTTTGCGTCGCTGCTGAATGCTTTCATTTTTACTTTTGTGCTATAATGCTAATGATGTTCATGTTATAATGTGCGCTTCTGAACAGATGCTTTTGAAGAGGCGCTATATAAATGGTCGTATACATACGTATACTCATGCATGGGATACTTTCATCATCATCATAACCGTTTCTGTAGTAGTTGCAGACTTTATCATTCGTAGTTGGCACCTCACTCACTGCTTCTGAGGGCACAGTCATTCATTCATTCCAGACAGCTGCAAGAGTTAATCAGAGTTAACGTAGTCTTCCCACGCATCCTTCCAGCGTTAAGAAAATTAAGTCTCATAGCATTCATATCAGCTGACCAGTAGCTTAATAGGATCTAGACTCCCTCCTTTTCGTGGAACATCCCTCGTACCTGGCACCATGCTTACTTTAAACGCCACAAATATTGACGGGTTTACCATCTGCCGTAGTAGTTTCACTCACCGTCTTTTGATAAGCGTCTCAAGTTAAGTGGTTCAGCTACATTACCACGCACAAGTCCGGCAGCTAAGTTAAATTTCCTCCCCGCAGCTGAACGCACGCAGTTGTCCAAACATCCATCAGTACCAACTGACCACGTCTTTGAAGGCTGCTGAGTGAACAGAAGCAGATACCATCATGCCAGGAACAATAATTAGGCTTCCTTCTTAATAGTTTCGTACCAAGCCACAGGCACACGCTTACTTCCATGGTCAGCATCAAGTTAATTGGCTTAACTTTTAACGATCTCTCGAGTCCATCTCTAAGTGCACAGATGGTCATGCTCATATCCATATCTCTTGGAATGCAGATTCATTTTGCTGCAGGCATGCATTCTCATTGACAGTCTCAGTAGCTATTTATTTCAGAAGCTTATTTCCTTTCGAAAGATTTTCGCCTGTAACTAAGAAAGTTAAATTTCATTTTTTTCGCAACGTTATAACGTAACTCCTAGCATAGGCTAGAGCAAGTGTAAACAACTCCGTTAATTGTGTATAGCTTACAGAACTTTATGTAGACGCACGTGCCTATATACATGTATGTAGGCCTAACCTGTTAGAAATCAGATTATTTACTCTGAACTATTTACAGCTGCGATTTAACACTGCACGACTTCACATAAACTGCTGCATAGTCTTAACTGGGTATTCTAACTAGCCCTATAGCTATTGACTTAGTTCCTTTGCTTCAGAGGTTAAATTATTCGTGTCTGTTTGTTAATAGTTGATGTGCAAATGGGTTTTTGGTCGCGAAGAGTTTACGGGAATTATGTGTCTTATTGAACGTTGAGGTGTCAACCTTTCAAGTGTGAAGCAAGATTTATTTTAGCGCTATCATGGAGGTATTATTCCCAGATCAGCAACGCATTGAAGCGAATCGTTTGAGTTTGAAGCCGTGCCAAAAGTCGCACGCAGAGTAGGCCTATTGAGTTTGAAGTGCATGTCGCACCAATTTATACAGATTTTTTAAAAAAAATTTTAATGAGTCACGTGAGTAAGATTACAGCAAGATGTTCAGTTGGACAAGGTAGTTCCAGTGAACACACGAGCAAGAGCCCATTTGCGCAATGCACGTATACAAATTAGCAGGTTATGACGACGTTTCCATAGACCTACCTATACCTGAAGCAAGGGAGTAAAGTGAATCAGCACACCGAGTAAGATCGCGCTATAGCAGCAATTGACGTATTTTCCGCAAGTTAGCAGTTTATGTAGACCTATATTCAGAAGGTCACTCAATCAGTGAACTAAGAAACTTTTACAAGACGAATTATTGTTTTCGTCATTTTTTGCACTAGAAATTGGTACGTTTGCGCAAGTATTTTGGGTTCATATTTGTTTGTATTAGTATTTTTATGTGCTCATTTTCGTTACATTTCCGGAGAAAATGTCTTCCAAGGGTGGCCGGATGTAATGGCTGGGGCTGACACAGAATAATACAGACTGAGATAAAGAGAGACAGAGACAGAGAGCAGACAGCCAGGTAGCAGGAGAGAGAGAACAGATAGACAGACGGCAGGAGGGCGGAGTTCAGGAGTTCAGATTGACTACAGGCTAGAAGAGAGGTAGGCTTAAAGATCACACATGCGGCTGAGATTGCTAGTTGCAAGTAACCAATGGGGTGAAGGAAAGGTAGACCAGGGAGCCAAGGCAGAAGTATAAAATAACCGGACAATAGGAATCAGGAGCTCGGAAGATCAGCAGCTCAGAAGGTCAACAAGAGCTAGACGAGAGAGTTAGGCGAGGCTGGAGGCCGCCGAGGCTGAAGGCCGGGCCGAAGTCAACTAGTCAGAAAGTTAGTCTATAGTTTGAGCTCAGTCAAGGCTATCAGAATATTGTCGCTGCCAATGAACGTTTCTACTACATGATTTGATAATAAACTCTGAAATGTCATCGCTGTCAATGAATCTACATTATCTGAACAATTAAACTCTGAAACACTGTGAACTACGTTCCCTGGGCTATCTGGTCACCAACTCGTATTAGCCGAGCGACCAGCGCCGTTAGATATGTATGTATATTTGTCCAGAATGCACGCTCACAGTTTTTGAGCTTTTCACTCCAAACCTTCACTACTGTGTAGGTCTCGGCACGAGACGCAAAGGCGAGGGGTTGGCGATTCCCTACCACTATGGGGGCCAGGGTGGGGGCGAAACCCCCCAAAAAAATTTCAAAAAAGCGCAGCTATTGGTTTGAAATTTTTTTCCTAGATAGAGGTCCATCAGAACCTCCCGGATCAGTGGTTGGCAAATCTCTACCACCAGGGGGCCAGGGTGCGGGGGGTCATAAACACTGATTTTCACTATAAATTTTCATTCGCTTGCCACGTATAAAAGCAGTAATTTTAACCGTTTTAAAGGTGTCTAACGCAAATACGGATTTCACGGGTCGCTTACCGGAAGAGGCGGGGTGATGGAGGGTGGGATGGTAGGGGGGGGAAGAGGCGGGGTGAGGGAGGGTGGGATGGTAGGGGGGGAAGAGGCGGGGTGAGGGAGGGTGGGATGGTAGGGGGGTGGAGGAGTGGGGGATGGAGTTGGAGTTGGAGGGGTGGGGTGTCGAGGGATGGGGTGGAGGGGTCGGAGAGGGGGTGTGGTGGAGGTGTAGGAGTGGGATAGGATGAGGGGTGGGGTGGGATGGCGTGGGGGGGTCGAGGGGTGGGGGTTTGGGGTGGGGATGGGTGGGGGGGTTGGGTTGGGATGGAGGAGGATGGAGGGGGTGGGGGAGGGTTGGGGTGGAGTGTGGGGTGGATGGTTTGGGGTGGGATGGGGTGGGAGGGGTGGGGTGGAAGGGTGGAGTGGGGTGGATGGGGTAGGGGTGGGGTGGGATGAGGGTGGGAGGGGTTGGGGTGGATGGGTGGGGTGGATGTGGAAATTTTCGTGAAACACAAATTTTTCGGGTCGCGTACCGGTAGAGGGCGGCGTGTGGTAGGGTGAGGTTGTGGCCGTAGCGGATCGAATCCTAAATTTCCCGGGCAACGCCGGGTACCCCAGCTAGTAGTTTATAATTAAATCGTATATTTTCTGACTCAAACAATGCGACAATGTTCTGTATTTGAACTAGTCGCATGATGGCACAGATGCATCTTTCGCATGAAACATTATTCTTAGAATAGTCAACTTATCGCATGCTAATGTAGCGCATAGGTGCAATAATGGACAATGCAAGGAAATTCCATTGTTTTGTCTCAAATTAAGTATAAACTTGAACCCCTTAACACAAGAACGATTCTAAGATGAAGTGCTTGCTGGCAGAGACATCCCGGATGGTTACAGCTGAACATTTTATTTGCCTATCATCTGAGAAATCCGTCTAAGTCTTACTGAATAGGTAAAAGGCTCACCTCTTGCACTGTCGTCTAGCTGCGCATATCCAACGTACTCTTGGTTCTCCCAGTTTTCCTCTTTAGATACGTTTACGTGGATAGAATATGAAATGCATGACATAAGAACTTATTGTTCGTGAGTTAACGAAAATCTGCTCTGGTAAATTAGGGCCCTATAAGCAGGGCCGGATTTGAGCAGAGTGAGGCCCTAAGCAATTTCAATTATGAGGCCCCTCGTAAGGATAAAAACAGACATAATGCAGGCAAAACTCCGAACGGCGGTCCCAAATAAAAATATATTGTTGGAGATCAGGGTCATGGAGTTTAATTTGAGTGACCGTCCCCGTGTCCGTCTGGGTATCTGTGTCTGCCTGAAATAGGCATAGCCCATGTCTACCT
The DNA here is from genome assembly GCA_949752735.1 of Lumbricus terrestris. Classification (NCBI taxonomy): domain Eukaryota; kingdom Metazoa; phylum Annelida; class Clitellata; order Crassiclitellata; family Lumbricidae; genus Lumbricus; species Lumbricus terrestris. The sequence goes on from OX457037.1 coordinate 6,502,437, forward strand.
CTAGCCCATGTCTACCTAGCCCATGTCTATCTAGCCCATGTCTACCTAGCCTATGTCTACCTAGCCAATGTCTACCTAGCCCATGTCTACCTAGCCTATGTCTACCTGAAAGGGGCGTGGCCTCGTGGCGCATAAGTACGAGTGCGTGCGCAGGCACGGCAGTCTTCGAACAGAGTCAGCGAACAGAGTCATCGATCGAGAAGCAGTCATCGAATGAACACAGTGATCGAGAGTCGTTACAACAGTGGCTGAGTGAATCGCCGTGAAACAGTGGGAAGACGCGTCGGTCGGCTGTTGCGGGATCGAATCGCACTGCAGTCAGCAGGTGATCGTCTGAAGGAAAACGCTTTGGAGAGCGCGACGACGATCTGACGACGCTGCCGAAATTCAGCGCCTGTCGACGAAAGGTTTGGTGACCTTTGCTGTGCACGACGACGCTTGGATTCGAAGCCTGACCCGTGCTGGAAGGTCTGGTGATCCCCGCTGTGCAACGCCGACGGTTTGGAGTTCGACGCCGCTGCTACCGACGTATTCGATTGGGATCCGACGCTGTCGACGACGAAAGGTTTGGAGGCCTTTGCTGTGCAACGCTGTTGACCGGGGTTCGATTCTTGACCCGCGGTCGTACTCTTCGGGAATCCGACGCCTACAGACGACGGAAGGACTGGTGATCGTCGCTGTGCCGCGACGGACAGGATTCAACGCCGGAGCTGCCAACGCTGTCGACCGGGTGAGCGCAGTGGTTCAGTTTCTGTCTTCGACGACGCCGATTCGGGTTCGAAACCCGACCCGCTACACAGATTCTCTGCGTGCGCTGGCGAGGCAGCGGTGATCTACACGACGACGATTCGGCGTTCTGCATTGACAATTGCTGTGAACAGTGGTGCAGTGGTTTAGGGACAGTGGCGCTACATGAATAGCTCCGAACATTGCTCCGAACATTGCTCCGAACTTGCTCCGAACACTGGCGCTATAAGAGTTGGTAGAGAACTGCTTTGCGAGGTTTTCTTGAAGTAGAATAAAAGTGTTTCAAGCCTGACTGGCTAGTCGTCAATCCACAGTTGACGCCGGACTACACGGACGGACGATCGCCTTGAGGACTAGGGTTTGGGGTTCGGTCCCTGGTGTTAATTGCCCAAACCTAGTTCCGCTACAAACTGGTACCAGAAGTTGGGTGAAAGAAGAATTCCTTGGACGCCGACGAAAAGCTGGTCCCAGTTGCAAACTGATACCGTGAAGTGGAGCGAAATTCAGCGACAATGTGGAACACTGCAGAGATGGACGGAAACGCCGACGACCGCCCGACAACTTCAACGCCAGCAGCCGGACGAAGGACGGACCTCTTGGTCGACTTTGAGGTCGAGTCCAGCCGCTTCATGGAGAGAATCGACTTCGACGATGTACCTAAGAAGGATCGCAGAAGTCTGCTGATTCCTGAGAGAGACTCGACCGCCGTGGAATCGAAAGTCTTGGACAGGGTAAGCGCTTTGGAGACGAAAGTCTTGGACAGCGTCAGTCGCTTGGTCGGTGAACGGAAGATGACCATGAAACCAACCAAGTTCGATGGGACTGGGTCTCTCGAATCGTTCTTGGCACAATTCGACGTCTGCGCACGCCACAATAGATGGACGGCAATCGACAAGGTCGACTTCCTCCGTGTGTCCTTGGAAAAGGCAGCAACGCAGCTGTTGTGGGATTTTGGAGCGCGAACGGAGGTGACGTATGAGCAGTTGGTCGAGAGACTTCGTCAACGATACGGCGCGGAAGGTCAAGCTGAGACTTTTCGTGCGCAACTCTACTATCGTCGACAGAGAGCGGATGAAAGTCTGGGAGATTTGCTGCACGACATCCGAAGACTTGTCGTTCTCGCCTACCCGGTGCCGTCGAACGAGACGACCGAGATCGTTGCGAAGGACGCCTTCCTTGAAGCCATCCGTGACCGGGAGTTGTCTCTAAAGGTGAGAGAACGGGAACCGAAGACGATTGATGAGGCGTACCGAACAGCTCTACGCTTGTCGGCGTATCAACAGACTGCAGACCTGGAGGATCGTCGCAGACCTGCGACGAATCGAGTAAGAGGAACTCAGGAGGGTGACGCCGGAGGTCAGCTTCAGTCTCAGCTGGACAGCTTCTTCACTGCGCAGCGCAAGTGGCAGCAGGACATGGAAGGAAGAATCTGCCGACAGCTGGAGGAGCTCCGAAGCTCGAACAGGACGAACTTCAACTCCGCACCGATGGTTCCGCCGACGGTTCCGCCGACCATTCCTCCTCAAGGTAACGCTTCATGGAATCCGGGACGTGGGTCGACCTGTTTCAAATGCGGGTCCCCAGGGCACTACGCCCGCCAGTGCCGACAACGCCGACAGTTTCCAGACCGTCGGAACGACGACGAACGAGACTCGGGTCAGCCGACGACCGAGCGAAACGAAGAGACCGTCACCAACCATACAACGAGAGACAGAGCAACGGGCGTGACGAACAACGCGATCTACATCCATGGAGTGATCAACGGACGGCAAAGAACATGCCTAGTGGACACTGGGTCGGAGGTAAGCCTGGTTCCCTCGTCTGATGTTGATGGGTTGTTGCTCCAGCCTAGCACTCGCATTCTCTTGGCCGCTAATGGAACGCAGATAAGGGTTTTGGGTCAAGTTGATGTCCCAATTAGGATTTCTAGAGGCTTTTCTATTGAGACTAATTTTCTCGTCTCTGACCAGATTGGTGAACCAATGCTGGGAATGGATTGGTTGAGACAACACCGCTGTCGACTTGGTTTTGGTCAGGGTGCACTCTTTGTCGGTAGACGCCGCATTCCTTTGGTTAAGGGCAACGGGTCGCTTTGGTGTCGCAGGGTTATTGTTGCAGAGGAGACAACTGTCCTTCCTCGTTCGCAGTGCGATATTCCTTGTAAAACGCAATATCGTGATTTGACGACCACAGCTGAAGCATGGATGACCGAATCAAAAGAAATTCAACCTGGATTGCATGTAGCTAGAGTTGTTCTGAATGATGGTGATGATAAAATGTGCATTAGAGTGGTGAATTTAAATGAACAGCCTGCGATGTTAACTGCTGATTCACTTCCTGACCTGCGCTTTGCAAATATCGAAAGATCCTTGAGGGCGCATGACTTGTGGGTGCATCCTGCACGATTAAAAAAAATGACCGGAAGGTCGACCCGAAAAATGACCGGAAGGTCGACCCGAAAAATGACCGGAAGGTCGACCCGAAAAATGACCGGAGGATTGCGCCCCACGATGGGCCGACGATTGTGCGTGCCGATCGGCGTCGCCAGTTATACATGTGCATGTCCTTGGCCAAGCGACGCCGGCGGACTGCGCATGTCCGAAATTATCAATATAAGGACGCTGGCGGCAGTGAACCGCACCAGTCAAGAATTATGGAGTCGTCGGTTGCTAGGTGTGTGCTTTGCGACAAAGTTTTTCACGGACCGCATGTCAGAAAGTTGAAGTGGAGACACGAGCAGACGTGTCGGGTCGCCAGTGTTCGCTGTGTCAGGGAGGTGACTTCGACGCCTGCAGCCTCGGCCTCGGTCGCTATTCCTCCCCTGGAGGCCGCCGCCCCGATGCTACCAGGTATCGTCGACAGCCCCGATGAGTTCGTGTTTGGCTTCGACAGCGACCTCCTACCAGACATTCCCGATCTCCCGCCCGGTGACGATTCCCTCCCCGACGTCGATGACCTGTTGGCCGACTATGATTTCCATCTTGACCTTCCCGACCCAATGCTCGGCAGCACCCTCCCGGAGCTCTCGGGTCCGTCGATCGAAGAAGTCCTGGGGAGAGAAATGACGCGCTCGGAGGCCGCGGAAATCGTCCGACAGGGACTCCTGCTGGCGTCCTTCATGACGGCCGGGTGCTTCGCGGAGGTACAGTCGATGAAGTACCCCAACTGGCCGAAGGAACTGTTGATGGGGATTTTCGAGGGCTGCGATTCAGGGGTCCCGCCCCCTGCGGCATCGCCGCCTGAAGTCATTTGGATCGATGACTAGTCGGGAGAGCAACGCGGCTGAAAGAAAGTTAACTTAATTATTATTGGGTCGTGCCTGGCCCATGTTTTATTTTTTTGAATTGATTGTAAAGCCGAGTGTGGCTTCTGTTTTTCTGTAATTGCTTGTAATTAATCGTATATGTCGTTTGAAAAAAAAAGAGAAGAAAGAAGGGGGGTGTGAACAAAACAGTTCACACCGTACCCGAAATGAAAAAAAAATAGAGAAATAAGCCTGAAAAAAAGAAAAAAAAGAAAAGAAAAACAGGCAGAGACATGAAAAACGAGAAAAACAGAAAGAGGGGGTTGTGACCGAGAAGGCACATCGCACCCGAGAGAAAAGAGAAAAACGAAATGGGGGTTGTGCGAAAAAAGCACTCCGCACCCGATAAGGGTTTTGCAATATTGTAATTTGATGTTTTCATAATGAATCGCTGCGAAGGATTTCGCTGAAAAACAAATGTACCGAATTCATCGAATAATGAGAAACTGTATTATTTCGATTTTGTGAGTAGAAATGTTAATTTGGGCCTATTGTGTAGACAGAAGTAATGTGGTAAATTTTTGTAGACGTTGGCCACTGATTAAGTTTTGGGGGATGTTTAATTACTTACTCCAAGTGGGACCTTGGATTGCTTGTGGGGGAGGCGTGTTGAAGATCAGGGTCATGGAGTTTAATTTGAGTGACCGTCCCCGTGTCCGTCTGGGTATCTGTGTCTGCCTGAAATAGGCATAGCCCATGTCTACCTCTAGCCCATGTCTACCTAGCCCATGTCTACCTAGCCCATGTCTACCTAGCCTATGTCTACCTAGCCCATGTCTACCTAGCCCATGTCTACCTAGCCTATGTCTACCTGAAAGGGGCGTGGCCTCGTGGCGCATAAGTACGAGTGCGTGCGCAGGCACGGCAGTCTTCGAACAGAGTCAGCGAACAGAGTCATCGATCGAGAAGCAGTCATCGAATGAACACAGTGATCGAGAGTCGTTACAACAGTGGCTGAGTGAATCGCCGTGAAACAGTGGGAAGACGCGTCGGTCGGCTGTTGCGGGATCGAATCGCACTGCAGTCAGCAGGTGATCGTCTGAAGGAAAACGCTTTGGAGAGCGCGACGACGATCTGACGACGCTGCCGAAATTCAGCGCCTGTCGACGAAAGGTTTGGTGACCTTTGCTGTGCACGACGACGCTTGGATTCGAAGCCTGACCCGTGCTGGAAGGTCTGGTGATCCCCGCTGTGCAACGCCGACGGTTTGGAGTTCGACGCCGCTGCTACCGACGTATTCGATTGGGATCCGACGCTGTCGACGACGAAAGGTTTGGAGGCCTTTGCTGTGCAACGCTGTTGACCGGGGTTCGATTCTTGACCCGCGGTCGTACTCTTCGGGAATCCGACGCCTACAGACGACGGAAGGACTGGTGATCGTCGCTGTGCCGCGACGGACAGGATTCGACGCCGGAGCTGCCAACGCTGTCGACCGGGTGAGCGCAGTGGTTCAGTTTCTGTCTTCGACGACGCCGATTCGGGTTCGAAACCCGACCCGCTACACAGATTCTCTGCGTGCGCTGGCGAGGCAGCGGTGATCTACACGACGACGATTCGGCGTTCTGCATTGACAATTGCTGTGAACAGTGGTGCAGTGGTTTAGGGACAGTGGCGCTACATGAATAGCTCCGAACATTGCTCCGAACATTGCTCCGAACTTGCTCCGAACACTGGCGCTATAAGAGTTGGTAGAGAACTGCTTTGCGAGGTTTTCTTGAAGTCGAATAAAAGTGTTTCAAGCCTGACTGGCTAGTCGTCAATCCACAGTTGACGCCGGACTACACGGACGGACGATCGCCTTGAGGACTAGGGTTTGGGGTTCGGTCCCTGGTGTTAATTGCCCAAACCTAGTTCCGCTACAATATTATAGTCTATATCGTCAAATGTTGTAATTGTCACACAACAACTTGAGGTACTTTTCGAAAACATCAACTCGCCAATCCAGCTTCTATTTTGTCAATTCTGCAACCTTCATCCAGCTTCCATTTCTTTATCGTTCCTTTAATAAATCCAGCTTCTATTTAAGAAAGCATTCATCCAGCTTCCATTTCTTTTTCGTTCTATTCGTGAATCCAACTTCTATTTGAGATCTATAAAAACTGTTATCCAGCTTCCAGCCTCGATTTCAACTACTATTACGGAGCCTTGATCAAGCTTCCATCTCAGAAGCGTTCTTTTCATCAATCCAGCTACCATTTTAGCCATAAGAAATCCTCATCCAGCTTCCATTTCTGAAGCATTTCTCACTGGCCTACGCGAGAGTTACCCCGTTTGAGACTTCCTTCGTGTTTTCGAGCACACATTTTATGATTCCTTCAATTAAATATGTGTTATTGTATATGTCGGCAAAACTCCGAACTGCCTGCCATAACTACTGCTTGAAAAAATTTAAAAACAATGAAGTCACATATTTTACGCGGAATTTACGCTGGTGACATGCTCAGTGGTGTGCGCAGTATGAAAATAGCATGGAAAACAGCAATTTTAATTTGGGACCGCCGTTCGGAGCTTTGCCAAAATGCATATTGCTAGATCTAAGTATATTCCTAATGCATATTGCGCCAGTGATCTATGTTTGATCAACTACCGTACTGTTAGTCTTTATAACGAGTCGAATTGTAATTGATACACTCATTTTATTCCAGTTTTTTATGGTAGGCTATACATACTAAAAATCACAATGAAGTTTTACATAAACTTTCCTGCATTTCTGCATCGCATAATCTGCGATAATGTCATCAAAAAGAATGTTGCGTAGCTGTTTGCATTCGATGAAAAGCAGGGTCAATGAGCAGATCGAATTTATTCTGGTGCATCGTGGAGCGAAGTTCGCTTTGTTTATGCGCTTGAGCTGCGAGAACGATCGCTAGCCAATGCAATTTGTTAGGACTACCATGAGACTCAGAAACACAGTTAGGAAAAGCGCTTTTGATGCCGTCCCTGACAAGGATGTCATCTTCTTCTGCTTCTCTGCCACTAGGCAGGTTCGGCTGTCCAATGTCGCCACTCCTCCCTCCGCTGGGCCTTCTCTTTTAGTTTTTGGTATCCAATCCTTGTCATCATCGTGTCCAACAACATCTGTCGTGGTCTTCCTCTTGTTCTTTTCCCCTCCATTTTTCCTTCTATCACCGTTTTTACCAGATTGTCTCCTCTTAGCATATGCCCTATCCATTTCTTTTGTCTTTCTCTGATTGTTTTTATCATTGCTCTTTCCTCTCCAATCCTTTCCAGAACTTCCTCGTTTGTTTTGTGTTCCGTCCAGCTGATCTTCTCCATTTTCCTCCATGTCCACATTTCAAACGCTTCGATTTTCTTTATGTCTTCTTTTCTCATGGTCCAGGTTTCGGAACCATACAGCACCACACTCCACACCAGTGTTTTTATCATTCTTTTCTTGAGGCTTCTGTTTAGCTTTTGGATGTCATAGCCTAAAAATTTTGATCGTTATTTTTTTTATATTCACCGTTTATCAAGTTTTTTGTTTGTATTTGCTTGTATGCGCACTTGTTATAGCGCCCCTTCAAGCTCCCTCTACTCAGAGGCGCTCCCGAATGCAGAGCGGACATTACATCGGAGTTTCACGCCGAAGCGCTGAGCAATTGTGAGTGAAAGACTTGCCCAAGGTCCTTACGCGGCGAGGTGGATTCGAACCTCGAACCTTCCGGCTTCAAGGCGACGACGCCACCACTAGGCCTACACCACCGCGCCCCACAGTTGGATTGGAAGCTTTTCTTTAGCAGAAATTATTTTTCATCAATATCAATTCTATTTAATTAGAAATTATTTATTTGTGAATCCAACTTCGATTTCAACGAGATTGTTTAATTAATCCCATTTCTATTACAGTAAAAATTATTTTTATTAATCCGACTTCTATGGGAGAATTATTTTCGTCAATCCGACTTGTATAAACACTGAAACGGTGAAAACCGTGAAACCCATGCAATGGCGAATAATTAAATACAATACAATACAATAGCCTACAATACAATACAATTAGTCATTTATAACGCGCTTTACCAAAAACAAGTCTTGCACAAGAGCGCGCTTCACTACAGATCTAGTTATAATGCAATGAAAACAAATGGGTTTTTAATTTTGATTTAAATTCTGCAACAGATGAGCACTGACGAATGGAAATTGGGAGACTATTCCATTCATTAGGTACCGGTACTGAGACTGCGAACGCACGGTTTCCAAATTTTCGGTTTGTGCGAAGTGTAGCAAAGTCACTTCGCGATGACGAACGAAGCCCTCTGGACTTTTAGGCGGAACATGGCGTGACCATGGATGCCATGTAGGATGGAGAGGTTCTGTAGTGGATATGAAACATCAGAAGGGAAATTTTTAAAGCAATACGAGCACGAATGGGAAGCCATTGTAGTTGTTTCAAAGTTGAAGTGATGTGGTCTCTGGGACCAAGACCTTTTATCAGGCGAGCGGCCGTGTGTAGAACTGAAGACAGGGGTTGAAGTGTTGATGATGGAAGACCAGATAGAACAGAGTTGCAGTAATCGAGACGAGAGATGACGAGAGCTTGAGTGAGAATACGAAGGCAAGTAAGCTAAAATGCACTTTTACCATGATAGTGAGGAGGTTAAGGTCCAAAAACGCAGTGCATTGTGCATCTTGTGGATAAAAGCAACAAATTTTTACAGCTTCAAGACAAACATATTTTAAAACTTTTCAGCTAGCTGCATCAAAAAATTCACATGGGAACATACTTAAACAGAAGGCTGAAAGTAGGTTATGCTAAAAATGCACATGCTCTAGAGTAGATGCAACATCATGACTTTTACCATCGATCAAACATTCAAAAAACGTGTTCTTCCTCACTTTCCGCATCAAACAATAATGTATCGGTTGTCGCTGGTTCTTACCAGACGAAATATAAATATCGATGAGACGCAAGCGTTCAACTTAATTATAATCAATCGTGAACTAAAGAAAAAAAATCATTGGCTTATAATTTATAAGTTATAATTTATAAGACACTGAGTTTTTTCTTTAGTTCACTTTTGGAGGCCCCCCAGATTCCGGAGGCCCTAAGCACTTGCTTAGTTGGATTAGCCTACATGTAAATCTGGCCCTACCTATAAGGTTTATTTTTTATGTAGGCCTTAGATTCTAGAATATAGCCTAAACCGCATATCATTCTCTGAATCATAATTGTAACCATAATGCTGTTTGCAATAGCTGCAAAGATGATGGTGGTCTTTATTGAAAAAAGATCTTGGATGTCAGCGTAATTTCTTTTTAAAAATTTGACCTAATTGATGTTTTCTTTTCGGGGCTAGCTCAAATGTTTCGCTTTTTTAAACTAGACATATAGCTCTATGGTCGTCTGTCAATATGGCGGACGATCTTGCTTTCTGTTGTTGTGGCAGATTTTTATGTCTGTGGCGAAACTCGCTCGTTCTTTTTCGGATTTTCTGATGTTTACTGATGTCGAGTATCGAGTTTCTGACTTTTCTTCATCTGTGTTGTAAGCGTTTGGACGGTATTTGGATTGTAAATTTTGACATTCAACCCTCAAGGGGTTCCAGGTTCGTCATTATTGGTTCGTCCTTATCGATAGCCAAATGATATAGGCCTATCCGAAATCGGAAGATTTTGAGAATAAAATAATTTAAAATGCCTTGAAGAGTTTGCTTTGAGGACTCTCAAAGCAGCAGCCTGACTGTGTAAGCCCGTTGTCTCTGCCATCTCTAAAACTCCCATGAAGTCCCAAGTTGTCATACAGTTTTTGTACTTGACCACAAATTGATGAACAATACAGTTTGTTATGCAAACCTAATTTAACCCTATGACGCACACCTGGGGTCTATTGGACCCCAGAGGGGCGAAACTTTGAATATCTCTATTGCTGTAAATATTAAAAATCTGAAAAAATTCAAATTCCTCAACAATTCATCCCCCTACATGTACGACAAAGTTGGGAGACTGTAGCGTCCTTGGTTCAATGGGTGGAAATTGGGTAAGACACCTAGGGCACAGTTAGCATACCTGGGGTCCAACGGACCCCAGGCTTCAGCATTGATAGGTCCATGGTGCATCGACTATAGCATAATGGGAACAGGACATACCGCTCGGCCCATAACCCCTACCATTGCCCCCACAACTGCCCCAACCCTTACCCCCATTGAGACATTACACCCTGCCCCGCAATTACCCCCATACGTCGGTTTACATCAGTCAGTGTATGTATGTATGTATATATGCAAGGAATGTATATATGAAGTGCATGTATATATGTATGCATGCATGTATGTATGTATGTATGCATGTATGTATGTATGTATGTATGTATGTATGTATGTATGTATGTATATATGCATGCGTATATGTATACATGTGTGAATTGAAGTATTGTATATGCGTGTATGTCTGTACGTACGTATGTATGAATGTATGCATGAATGCATGTATGTATGTATGTACGTATGTATGTATATATGTATGTATGTATGTATGTTTGTATGTATGTATGTATGTATGAATATATGTATGTGAGAATGTATGTATTGCATATGCGTGTATGTCTGTCTGTATGTATGTACGTATGTATGTCTGTATGTATGTATGTATGTACGTACGTACGTACGTATGTATGTATGTGTGTATGTATGTATGTGCATGTATGTATATATGTACGTACATACAAACATACATACATACATACACACATACTACGCATTTGTACATGCAAACATACATGTACATAAGCTTACATTTATAAACATAACACATGCAATCATACCTACCTAGATTACATACGTACACACATATATACACGGATAAATATATACAAATAAAACCACATGCATGCATGCATGCATACATACATACATACATACATACATACATACATACATACATACATTCATACTTACATACATATGGCATCCCGTAATTTTTTTGCTACGCCACTGGTGAAAATGATTGAGCAAGTTACAAATGCTCGATAGGAAAATTTTATGAAAAAATCACTATTTTCAGATATTTTAATTTATTTTGAGCACTTCCGGTTATGAAAAGACAAATTATTTAGTACGAAAATGTAGCCCCACATTTCCTCTATAAAATGGTATAATGTTTTTATCTTTATTATAAATGAGGGATAAGATAATATAGTCGATAACCTGAGTTGGTGGTTTCCACCCCCTCTTGGTACCTTTTTGGGTATATCGGGTATAACTTTTGAACGGTGTGGGGTATCCTCACAAATTTTATATCAAAATGTGTGTAAATGAACCCCTAAAACAACTTAAAATGTCAAAATTTTATTCCATATGAAACAAGTTTGATTTTGAAAAAAACCTAAAAATTGATGGTTAACACCTCTTTTGGTAGTCCTAGGGTTAATTTTAGGCCTATATATTTTGACCCAAACAGGTTCCATGAGTGCATGCGCTATGTACAACATATATTTCAGTCATTCATCCCCAAGTTCTACCTAATTGTATAATTTCAACCCATGTTATCGGTGGGGTCCATTGGACCCCAGGTGTGCTAAATGCGTTATCGCGGAAGGTGTGCGTCATAGGGTTAAAGTCACCATTGCCGAACGTTTTATGAAGCACTAAATTATGCTTAGTAAATTTCACTGTGAATAAGTAATTCAGTAGGCCTAATTGCGTCGAATTGGGATCAGTATCTGTACATTGACTCAAGTCGACTACCGGACTTTAAAGATGCAGTTTGTACTGAAATACAGCAGTTTTCTCTCTGTCTGTCTGTCTTCTCTCTCACTGTCTCACTGTCTCTCTGCCTCTATCTCAATGTCTCTCTGTCTATGTCTCTTTCTCTGTCCGTCTTTCTGTCTGTCTGTCTGCGTATATATTTGTCTGTGTCACAGGCGCACGCAGATATTTTTGCAGGAGGTAATAAACACTGTTATTGTCAGGGTAACAATTTTAGCAAACCCTTGAAAAACGCAAAACAGGAACTTAAGAACGTTGGTACTGGGTAATTTTCATTGTGTAGCTTCATTCAGACACCAGTCCTGTTTAAGGTGTTTTTAGTATGCTAGAAGTTTGTTTTCATTGCATTGTAAGTAATTATTTTTTGTATTGTCGTCAACGGCCATTGATGTTATAGGACGACGTTAAACTGTGGAATAATAATAATTTTCATAAAGGTTTCTAATTTTTATTTCTCAGCGTCACTTTGTGTAGCCTATCATTAGTAACAGCAGTGCTCTAGTTTATAAGAAGTCACATAGACCTATTCAGAACTAAATGGCCTCTCCTTCCCCATGTTCGGGTCCACATGTATAGTAGAAAGTTTCTTACCAATGAAGTTGCAGCTGATAAAAAGAAGTATGATAACCATCGTGCTGTAATCTATCCAACAGAACCTCGAATACTAGTATTAGACCCTTCCGTACAGATTCCAAGCGTAGAACTGAAAGGGTCTACGATAGACATTATGGATGCTAGGTCGATTATTTCTTTCTCCGAATGGCGTAGCCTACTTAAGTTTGTTGTTTAGCCATGAGGTTTTGCTGCTGGGGCTAAAAATGCAAGTAAACTACAATGTTTCCATTAGCCCCAAACGGGATGTACATTTGAATCACCTTCGAAAATTGAGCGGATATTGCAAGTACTATTAACCTTTTGAGAGTAAAAAGGAAACTAGGCTATGATTCACGCGTACAGAAGGTGGTAATGAGTTTCTTTAATGTCATTTCCTTATAGAGCTGGTTACTTGGTTATTTGCTAAATGCAAATTCATAAACGCATTGACGTTTACAACTCAAAAGTAAGTCTGGGACAGCAATACACAGTACACACTACACAGCATATGTCATCTTTCACGTGAGAAGCGGCAAATGGTTTCCTAAATCGTTTCACTGTCTTGGATATGCTAGGCCTACTAACGAGACCACGCATACTACATCTGCTATGTCGCTCTGTACATTGGCTATCTGTATCTGACCGTTTCCCATTCAAGCGGGCACTCATCGTGTGTATAAGAACGTCCGATTTTTTGCTTTCCTAATGATCAATCAGAGTTTCTGTTTTACTACGCAGTTCTCGTTAAGAACAAATTCCTTCTCTGATCGGCATGCTCTGGAAAGTATGATGTTCCCAGCTGTCATCTTGAATTTGGTTGGCGTTACTTAACAGCTACTGGTCCATACATCTGGAACACGAATTCTAATTTTTAGGAATAGGCCTAACAATAATAAAATAATAACAATAGCAATAAGAACAATAATAACCACAATTTATATGGCGCCGTACCACGGCCACGCCGTTACGAGGTCGCATTAAAAGGCAGTTAACAGGCTAAGGACTTCTGCTTTGATTCTTTGATTCTTCTGATTATCTGTCTTCAGCTCTGAGCTTGAAATTTCCATCTCTATGGTCCGGTTGCACAGATTCAATACGCGAGCTTCACTTTGCGAACAAGGTATTATACCCGGTAAGCCTTAATAAAGCTAGTAACTTTTGAACTCTTGTACAGCGCCCTTTCCTTCGGCCTCGGCTGAGCTACGGCGCTATATAAATCGTCTTATTATTATTATTATTATTATTAAAGCTACGCTTTCAAGTATTGTGTCTCTTTGCATTGTATTGTCCGCTCACGACCAGTGGCGGCGCCAGACACTTTTGTAGCCAGGACATAGCCACTAGCCAGGGCAGTCATACAAGTAACCAGGGCAGAGGTCGAGTCGCGTGCTTGGTAGCACGGGCTCTCATGGGCCTATAATTTGGCGCAACCGTGCTTGCCATAAATCACCATTGATGTCACAGCTGGTTTTTTCCACTTGATCTGAATTTTCGCCTTCGTCTGGGTTTCTGGCTTGTTTTGAGACAAAATCTGGGCTTATTTTAAATTTTAATTACTTGACCATTTTTGTTTACAACGCATGAATATTCTGTGCACTGAGCAATATATTTTGTATTTATAGTGAAATTCAATGTAAACTTGTTGTAGGCCCTAGTACACAATTTTTTCCACGATTCATTTGACGAACATTTTATTAACTTTCTTCCAAAATATCTTAAATTCAACATAATTTGAATAAAGGGGGTCTAAAATCGCTGATATAAATAGTCCGGACTTTTCTGGGTTTTTCATAACGAAATCTGGGTTTATTTCTGAAACCTCAGTGGTAACACTGTAAACCACCCACCCAAGGATTGTATGTTACAGGATAGGTTACTTGGGAACATTTCGTGGTCATGATTTCACTCTGAGCAATAGATGGCGCTCCACTTAAAATTCCGTTTCTATCGCTAAGGATTATGTTTTGAATCTTCAAAGTTATTTGTTTATTTTGCAAACATAATTAGTCGTCAATCTGTTTTCATAGATGTAACTAATTGAATGCTTTTATTTTGTATATAAGATTTGAAATTTCCGGAACTCCGATTATAGCCCAAAAACGTGTACAAGGCGGCTAAAGAAGAAGAAACCAGTCCTATGTATAGAGTCCTTGCCACCCACCCTACACTATTAGGGTGGCTGGCCAGAGAATCAGATGGGCGAAGTCATAAAAACGAGGACTTTATGACATTTTGGAAAGCAAATCTTATAAATCTTATAGACTAATCTCAGTGACTTAGTGAGGCATTGGAAATTTTCTTTCGAGTAGCATTTCGAAAGCAAAAGTTCAGCAAAGAAAGTTACTGAGTTAGGCCTATAGGTCTAGGCTAGGTCAATAGCTTGCGCAAATGCTTGCGCTTCATTTGAAAAACGATAAAGCGACAGTTGGGCTTATGCTGTTAGTTATAAATGGCAATGTGGATAAACAGTCACAGAATTTTTGCAATAGGCCTACCAGAACCTTTGCCCTGCACAGCTGCCATAACTTTTGTCACGCCAGAATTTTGCCTTACCAGAAATTTTTCGCTGCCAGAATTTTTCCCTATCAGAACTTTTGCCAAAATTTTGACCTACAACAATTTCTGCTCTGCCAAAATTTTTCCCTGCCAGAACTTCCCCTGCCAGAACTTTCCCTGCCAGAACAGTTGCCCTGCCAGAATTTTGCCCTGGCAGAACTTATGCACTGCCAATATTTTTGCCATGACAATTATATTTATGCCATGCCAAAATTTTTGCCATGCCAGAGAGCGGACTGACGGACGTGAACAGCAAGAAACAATATGCCCGAACAAATTCTGGCAATGCAAATATTCTGGCAGGGCAACGACCAGGGCAACAGCCATGGCAAAGGCTTTTTACCAGGGCATTTGCCCTGCCATGCCCTGGCGTAGCGCCGCCACTGCTCACGACATCATATGGGCTGCTAAGGAAGTCGGTAGATATTTCTTATGATAGTAGCCTACTACAATACTACACGACCATTGTGTGTGTGAATTGAAGCATTATTATATTGTGCAGTGCACGGGTTTTGCCACAGTAGGCTAGGCCTACTATTGGACAAATATTGAGCACAACGCGTAGGCAAGACGCAGCCTCATGTCACGCCGCTTGCACAAGCCAGGCGTCTACCAAGTGTAATGCATGACTAATTTTGCACAAGAGCTTAGGCCTATTCAATAAATGGTTATGCTATTTGCCGTTTATGTACCCAAAGCATTTTAGAATTCGTTCTACTCTTAGACTAACCGGTGTTTTATTTTGAATGCTTCTTTAACCCGGAAGATGCAGCTTTTCAACTATTGGCTCCATTGCTAAACCAGGAAGCTATCATGGATCTTAAATCATAAAGTTACCAAGGAAGCAGTCTGCTGTTTATGCGAGGTTTTTATACAGGTAGGTCTACACTTAATGAACTAGACTAGAGACGACTTTCTATTAGCCTTAATTAATTCTACAGTAATGTAATAAGAATCCATTTGGGTTGAGTTTGTTATGAAACTGGTAATTTTTAGCAGTAGAAAAGCAATCTTTGCAGTTTTGATATCATGTGCTTCTGGTTCATTTGTGTCACATCTCATTAAGTTTTATGTTGGCTTCAGCTCAATCTGATATGGGAGTATGATTTTTTTTTGCTCTGTTGGTGGAATTAAAAGTGTACGTTTTAGACCATTTATCGTGGTTACTGCTCTAGTTTCTGCCGCTGGGAATCGTCGTGCACTGTTCCCCCCGCCTGAGTTCGGACAGTTTTATAAACTAATGACCCATAAATAGAATCAGCGTGCGGCTTTACATCCTGTAGTCTACTGAGCTGCAGCCGATTAGAAGATAGTAGTTGTGTTTACGAAATAACAAGTGGGCCTAATTTATCTTAAAATAATGTTTCAGCAGACCTCAGAAAGACTAGAATTTCCGATTTGTCATCACCATTACAGTCACTGCTTTTAAGATGGCTATGAAACAGGCTGATAAATTGATCAAGCAAGTGGCTGAAGTAACTGAGTGTCCAATCTGCTCAGAAAATCTTCAGGACAATCGGATTCTACCGTGCGGACACACGTTCTGTCTAAGATGTCTTGAAAAGTACAAGAAACAGACAAACACAAAAGGAAAGTCTTTGCCTTGTCCTATTTGTAGAAAGGAGTTTGGAATACCGAAAGGAGGTTGCTCATCGCTTTCTAAGAACTATGCAGTCGAGCAACTTATAAGCGCCCAGAAACCGGCAAAAAATAAAGATGTGGTGGAGTGTGACGTATGTGATCTTGATAGAAGGATGGCGGCCATTCTGTTTTGTCTCCAATGTGAACAGAACCTGTGTGCAGATTGCGAGAGAACGCATAAGAAGATGAAAAGCACTTCAATGCATCATGTTGTGCCGATTTCCAAGAAGAACCAAATGAGAAATTCGGTGAGCAAGAACTATTGCGAGCACCATGTTGATCAAGGCCTTGAGTTGGTTTGTAGTGATTGCAACGAAGCGATTTGCTGGAAATGCAAATCTCTTACACACCAGTCACACCACTGCGTCGAAATCAACGAAGCGGCAGATCAGAGCGTTGAACAACTAAAGCTTGACTTTGAGGAAACTGAAAACAGAATAATTATGCTAGGCAAAATATCTGCAAGCATAGCGGACAAAGTAAAGCAGCAACAAGACCATCTTGATCAGGAAAGGAGCAACATCGCAAAGATATCTGCAGACATGATTAAAACAATTGTTGCTAATGAAGAGAAACTCGTGAAACAGTTAGAAGCAGATCGCACGCGAAATATGAAAGCACTCGAACCAAAGGAAGAGCGAGCTCACAAGCAACTTGATGACCTGAAGCAACACAAAATCTCCATTAAACAGATATTAGATTGTGGACAACCATGGAAGATATATCGCTCCACAACAGCTTTGCACGACAAAACTATTGACCTACTTAATTTCACTAATATTGATGTAGAGGATATTCCGGTTTCAAATCTCTCGGACATACAGATACGGGAACAGTTGATTGGCTTCAAACCAATAGTGCAAGGTTAGGAGAACTCTGAGCTTTTCTTAGTAATTGCTTCGCTCTGTCTTACAGTTTATCCGTGAAGCATATGACTATTATATAGATTCATGAGCAAAACTTTTCATCTACCAGTGTAACATATACGTTAGATGAACCTTCCTTCTTGGAAAATTATTGGTCAGTTAACAATTAATCATCAAAGCTTGGCAGAGTTATAGAAAAACTAATAGAGCGCTTAGGCTACAGAGAGGTCCATACGAAAACTGTTTCGTTCATCTTAAACCAACCATGTCAAAATAACGATGATTGTCTGGCCTATCCTATGCACTTGTCAACACAATTTTCCTTCCTCTTCTAAAGTAGCCTATATATGTAGCCCTACCGGTTTTCCAGTCAAAACTGAAAATAGTGCCACCTCCGTATCTTTTCTACTTGGACACTGAACATATCTTGATATTAGGCTGATAAGACGATATTATTGCGAATTGTAAATGTGCGTCCGATGTTTTAACAGCTAGGCCTATATTTAGATTATATATTTTAATCGAAGTCGACAGCGCATTTGTTCTGTTATGTCTGAGTTGCTCAAATAGCTAATTGTTGCTCAAATGTCTTGATGTGCCTATCTATTGTTATTGTAGCTGAAAACAACCCATGCAGTCAAGGATATCAAATTGCAAATACATTGTTAGGTAGGTAGATTGGAAGCCTACAGCTTCTATTATGATGTATAAGATCTTAGGCAATTGAATTTTATACGCCCAGCATAAATTAACCGTGTTGTAAAGTCATGACGTTGTAAAGCCAGGTAAAAAATTTAATATAGGCCTACAAGACTCTGGAGCGTCACACTGTACGGAGCAGAGACCTGGACGATGAGAAAGGAGGATGTCAAGCGAATAGAAGCGTTCGAGATGTGGATATGGAGGAGGATGGAACGGGTCAGCTGGACAGAGCATAAATCAAATGAAGAAGTCCTGAAGAAGGTAGAAGAGGAAAGATCGTTGATGAATACAATTAGAACAAGGCAGAAGAACTGGATAGGACATGTACTGAGAGGCAACTCCTTGCAAAGGGACATAGTGGAGGGCAAAATAGAGGGGAAGAGGGGAAGAGGAAGACCTAGGGAAAAGTTCTTGGACTGGATGATGGAAGATGGATATGGACAACTCAAAGAAAAAGCACAACACCGAGAAGAGTGGCGTCGTTGGGCATCTGGACCTGCCAGGAGGCAGCAGACCTAAAGAAGAGAAGACAAGACTCTACATTATCAAATTCTGAAATCGAATTAGAGTTGGGCCTATATTGCTTTAAATGAACGATCATAATGGGCTCTTCAGGAAATTTCCTATCAATATGAAGCTCGCTGACATCATCAACTTTGCTGGATCGGGGATTTCCAATAGATTCCAGTCTTGTAATAGGCTACTTTGGCCACCGTGAATGTTCAGCCCTAATTAGGCTACTATGCTTCAGACATCAGAGACTATGCTTAGATGCCTTAGAACAAAATAAATTCGTGAAATCATGATTTATGAATGGTGTCTTACAAGTCGGTGCTAACTGAAGAGCAATAATTTATAAAAGGTATGAAATATGTGAAAAACTGTTCTTAGGAAATAAGAGCAAACCTTCATCACAGACTACGTCAACGAAACCAAAGGCTTCTTCTGCATTGACAACAACAGGCGACGTTTCCAGTGCAGCAGCAGAACCGAGTGTGAATCCATCTGAATCAAAAGACGGTAAGACCACTGACTTCGATGATAAGTATATTTTTGATGACTTATGGGAGCATGACTTTTTATACTTATAGTGAAATCAATTACTTCGGTCATACGTGTATTTTTGATGACTTATAGGAGAATGACTTTTTAAAATAGTGTAATCAATTGTAATAATTTCAAAAACTTTTCTCAGTGCCTTTTTTTTTTATCTCGTTTAGGAAACTTCTGCCAGGGATTAAAAATGTAATCGAGCCAATTTAAATTTTAATACGACTTATTTTGTTACATTGATTTTATTTCAGTGTCGCCATTGAGCATTAAGTTTGGTAAGAGGCTTAGGTTCACCCCTTTCATTACTGTTATGAATTTGCTCAGTTCAGAACCTTTTCTAGAGATAACCGAGAATTGCGCGCTGCAAAATTTCCTGATAAATTACTTAAGGAACTGTTTTATCAATCCAACTTCTATTCAGGCAAAGAATTATTATTTTCATATATCTAACTTTTATTTGCCCAAGGAATTATTTTTATCTGATCAACTTCGATTCTAGCGAAGAATTTCTTTCTTCAATCCAAGTTCTATTTGAGCAAAGAATTATTTTCATCAATCCAATCACAAATATGCGTTTGATATAATTCACATAGGCCAATACTTTCTCATCTTGCAGCACGCGTTTATTATCATTGAGCAAATTTACCAACCTAAATATTATTATAGTTTCCCCAGTGGCGTAGCAATAGGTGGTGCAGCTTGTGCAGTGCACAAGACCCCTGGCTGTTGAGGGCTCCCCGGCGGTCAGAGACAATTTTTATTTTTTAGAATTATTCAAAATGTGTTTCTATCTACTTGTACGGCGGTGGTGTTGCAAATTGCAATGGATTGTGCAGACTGCACTAGGGGCCCCTGGTGGTCAGAGTCAAGTTTGTACATTCAGAATATACAGAATGCAATCAAGTATACATGTACTGTAGTGATCAGTGCTGATCAGTGCCGAGGTGGTGGTGGTGGATATTGGCACCGAGCAGAGAAGCGCTTCGGAGACTATGGTGGTATTCCTACATGATCATCATCATCATGTAGGTAGGCCTACACCAGCTGCATTACCAAAGAATTCAGGAACGAAGGCATTTCAATAATTTTTGCACAAGGGAATTCGCCCAGGTGGACATTTCTACATTTCGGAATTTTTGGTTTCTTCTTTTAGACTTATCGTAGCAACCGAGATTTGAGTCACTTCACATTATTCCAATTTATTATATTGTTTTTTTTAGTTAACTAACCCAACTGTTTGACAGAATTTAATTGCGGATGATTATAATTCATACTTCAACAGATGAAACAATGTTTTTTGATAAATTTTTTCAAGTACTGGAATTGAATTTTCTCTGGTAGCCTGAAGGAATAGAAAATGATTATAAAGACAAACTGGAGAAAATAATTAAAATTGTAATGAGCTAATTTTTTTAATTTAATTTCGGATTCGAAATAATGCATGTTAGTCCAGGCAATCTAGCTCAAATATACAGTGAACCTGGGCAAAATTGCAACACAAGCTTTTAAGACGGTTTCCTGTTCAGAATTTTCTGCTGCATAACATATCCAAAATCGGACAAAATCCCACCATGGGGTCAGCTCCCAAAATGGGGTTCAAAATATGGTGGTTTTCCATGCTTTTTTACATTGAATATCGGCCTGCTAGTACAGCGGCCTGGTTAAAAAATGTTCACTTTGCGATACAAGCATAAAATTTGGTACATTCAACGAACATGTCATAAGAAAACGATTTGGCTATAGGGCCATCGCATATTTGCCCCCTGGCCCCAATGGCGGCCATTTTTCAAAATGGCCCCCGGTTTACAGATTTCAAATTATCTCAGCTTCCAGTACACTTAGAATCGTCACCTTGGTGTCTAAACATACATAGTTAGAGGCGAGGATTCCAACAGAGCCATTGCAAATGTTTTCCACGGCTTCAATGGCGGCCATTTTCCAAAATGGCCGGCGAAAATTCGGATTCTTCAATATGTCAGCTTCCAGTACACTTAGAATCATCATGTTGGGATCTACTCAACCATAGCTAGTTAAAGGCCAGGATTCCAATGAAATTAAAATGGAACGTTTCTGTTCACAAGATTTGGAGCCAAGGGCGTCAATGATGCGGCAAGGTAGAAATTTCCTGCTTATTTGAAAATCAGCTATTATGGGATCATGGTGCGTCAAATATAAATATAGTATAATCCAATCTATTTGTTGCATCATAGTATTTCTGAAACTTCTGATTGGGTTCATGTGGCAATAAAACAAGATCTGGACTATGTGCAATTCAAAATATTATTGATTTTCTTGTAAATGTGCATCGTGACATATTTAAGTCGACATTTGGGAATCTTTGTCCAGACTACAGAATTATACAACATTGTCCATGTCATTCAAGGTCGCATAGACCTCTATGGTCTATAGAGACATAGACCAGTACGCTGTAGAGAAGCTTTGACACATATGCACTGTCCCCTACTGTAACAGCCCTTCTCATAGCCATGTCTGATCAGTACTGTTCACGACAATCACAAGACGCTTCGGGATGTGTTGTCCACTTCACTTCCCAGCCACCTATCGTTTGCAGCAGCTTTCATTGATGAGGACATGGTAATTTAGGAGCAGCTACGAACATCTGTGCCCAAACATGACAGGTTTGGTAGGTAGCTCTGTGTGTGTGTGTGTGTTCCACCAGAGTAGCTTGAGTTGGTGGAGGGCCATCCATAGGTCTGTCCTTCAGGGCGAACAGTTGGTTCCTTACCTCGTTCACCTTCTCCTCACCACTGGCACGGTCGTACCGCAGAACCACAAAACGCTAAATTACATCGAGCTGATCATAAACAGAGCTGTGTGTTGATACAAAGGTGCAGAAGGCGGGGTGACTTTGCTGAATGTCTTCCAAATGTCCCAGACAGTCCTTTTTCCGCGGCCAGCAAAGGATGATACTGTGTCACATCCGCTGAATGCGTGTCGGAAGGGCAAGGCTACACACTGTTCTGGACCGAGGGTACGTGCCATCTCATGGGTTGGTAGGTAGGCCTATCTGAAGCTTTTGTCTGAGGCAAGCCAACCCGCAGCTCATCAATGCTCAGCTGCTGAACTACTGCTTTGGCCAACACCAACAAGTCTGAGTCAACTGTGTGTATCATCACTTTACGATAACCATGTTTGGTAGCATCGGAGACATGCAGAAAATTCCTTGTATCAGCTTCCAATCAATCAATTCAATCAATTCGCTTTATTGCAACCAGAAAACAAGATGACATCAAAAACAGAAAATATGCATGCATTGGCTACAAAGGGGGGTCCTAAAGGGATTGACATCCCGCTGGGGAGGGTCACCCAAGTAAGAAAAAATACCAAGAAATATTGTACAAGATAGCCAAAATAATTGAAACAATTAAATCAAATTAGGTGATGACAGATTGCAAAAAGTTTAAATTGCAAATAGCATGTAGAGGAACAAACTTAACTATATACTTAAGTAGAACCTTAACTACAAGTGGTCATGTGCACTTCTAAGTAGACTTAATGGAGGAAAGAAAAACACGAAGTCTCTTTTTAAAAACCTGCAGACTACTGGATTGACGAATATCAATTGGTATTTTATTCCACATTTGAGCGCCATAAAATTTAACAGTAAAACACCTAGTGTTAGATTGAGCTCTGACAGGGCGATATGCAGATGAATTTCTAGTGAAATGCGAATGGATGTCAGAGGCGTGAGGGAGGTACCCTTGGAATACCGAAGGAAGGAGACCGTGTTCGAGTCGAAAGAAGAACTCGCAAATTTGGAGATCCTTTATCTGGTTTATTTTTAGGAGATGAAGCTCACTAAAGAAAGGGCCAGTGTGTTCCCATTTACGAATACCCGCTATTATACGAACAGCCTTCTTCTGTAAGATAATTAGTTTATGAAGCCTAGATTCGTATGTCGATGCCCAAACCAGGTTACAATAGGCTACGTGAGGTAAAAGTAGACGAGGGTATAATATAAATTCATTCTAATTGTCTTTGGTAAGATATAAGCAATGCGGGAAATAATACCAATATTCTTAGCAATTTTAGATGCAATTTGATTAATGTGAACTTTCCAGGTCAAGTTTTGATCTAAATGTATATGCACACCTAAGAATTTCGTCGACTCAACTTGATTGATGGAAACATCATCAATAAGCAAACAAAGATTACTACTGGGGTTTATTTTCCGATGGGATTTAAATAAAATAAAGTTGGTTTTCTCAGAATTAAGGGTGAGTTTATTTGCAGAAAACCAAGCAGCTATGCTAGACAGCTCAATGTTCACAGTCTGAAACAACGTCTGCCAAGAGCTATTGGAGTAAAAAACGTTGGTATCATCAGCAAACCGAATGAAAAACATTGTAGGAGAGACATTGGCCAAGTCATTAATATAAAGAAGGAAGAGAAGTGGTCCGAGGTTGGAACCTTTGGGAACTCCAGATAGGACACCATTACAGAGAACTCTTTGTGTACGCCTCTCAAAATAGCTGGCGAACCATCTGAGCTGTGTCCCCCTAATTCCATAGTAATCTAATTTTTTAAGTAAAATTTTATGGTCTACGGTATCAAACGCTTTAGCGAGATCGAAAAAGACTCCCACTGAGTATTCGTTGTTTTCAATAGCCTTTGAAATCATGTCCTGCATACTCAATAAGGCCATGTAGGGGGAGTGACCCGGTTGAAAACCATGCTGAGATGGATAAATGATGTTAGAGTTTTTAACATAACCATAGAGTCGATTATACATAAGTTTTTCATAGAACTTGGAGAAGTAAGGAAGAACGGAAATGGGTCTGTAATTGATTACATTGTCCTTATCACCCTTTTTTAGTACTCCTCCTGAGTACACAGAGCAAGTCCAGTTGTGTCTCTTTGCCGAGTACAGTGCACATCCTTGTGGTAAGTGGGTATGATCTGTCTTCCTGTTTCTATTTCTAGTTTTGCTATTTGCAGACCCGAGAAAGCAGACAACTCTGACTTGTTTTCGTCGTTCCTCAATAATTCCTGCCAGTTTCTGGGTAGAGCATTAGAAGATTCGACAAGCCTTCGACTTCCCTTACCCCCCTCACACTGCATGTGTATTAGGACATAGTGACCAGAAAGGATTATGTTTGGCATATATTAATTTGTTGCTCCTATGCATATAATAGTGTATGGTATAAAAATTTTGCTTCTGACATGCTGCTTAAATTTGCCGCCATGGCCCTGAAGTTATTCGAGTATACCGTACTATTGAGCATTGCATTAACACTGCTGAAATTTGACTATTTTCTTATCTGAAGTATTAATTAGGCTTAAAAATAGGAATATTGTGAGCCACATTTTATGGCACAGCATGTGAATTTGCTTGACCATTCCGACATCCATGAGCCACAAGCAAGGGGCCGTCCATAAATGACGTCACGCAATTTAAGGTGATACCCTTTGACCCCTCGTCACACGTTAAAACAAAAGTCACATGATATCTAGCAATGGACCGTCACAAATCGTCATAGATGTGTGACCACTGACCTCTCCCCCTCCAGTTACACTGGTCAACACACAAAATGTATCTTAGATGAAAATAGCAAATCTTAACTAATTTTGAGGTGCTGAACACGAATATGATGGTAAAATTTGTCGATTAACTCTCGTTCAGGAGAGACAGAGATGGTTACGTACAAATGTCTCAGTACGCATTGAGTCGGCCTACATATGTGGGTCATGACCATTAATTTTCTCAACGCTGTATTTCAAACTACATATTGCAACACAATAATGTGTCGTAATGCATTAACCTTCCATGCAACCCTACCCCAGTGAGCACGAAAATTTCCATAGTAGTTAAAAGACGAGAAATTGGCCGGTGACCTTTGCTGTTCGAATGGTTTGGAGACAACCAAGCAATCATGCATATGACTACTACTTTTGCATGGTTCCACCTACTTCTGCATTCATGACAAGGAAATGGAAGTGGTCAAAAGCGTACCCCCAATATACCATGTGCAATCCGACCCACTCTGCATGGCGAAGGATCCACCGAAAGAATTTTTCATTGATTCAGACGATGAGGAGGGAAACGAAATGACTTCGAGTTCTCCGCAGCCTTCGACATCTAGGGATGATCCTTACGTCTGCCAAGGTGTATCATCTGTGCCACACATTCTCACCCAGGGCAAACGTAACGATCTTGTTCGCCTCCTGGACCTATCCAAGGCCAAGGCGGAGTTACTTGGATCAAGATTTAAATGAATGGATTCTTCTCCCAGAAAATGCCCGAGTGACATTGTTTCACACTCGTCATGGGCAGTTTGAGAAAAATTTCACCAAGGAAGATGACCCTGTCTTCTGCTTCAATGTAGATTGTCTGATGAATGCCCTCGGAATCAAACATGACCCTCAAGAATGGCGACTATTCATAGACTCCACGAAATTGAGTCTCGATGCGGAGCTGCTGCATATTGGAAACCAGTTTTCATCCATTCCCGTCCACATGAAGGAAACCTACGACAACCTAAAATACATGTTGAATTCTGTTCAATACAGCAGGTATGGATGACATCTGTATTGTGACTTGAAAGTATATTGGCTTTCTTGATGAGTCCACAGCTTGGATTATACAAAATATTGCTGTTTTCAATGTGAATTGGACAGTCGAGCAAGGACCTTGCTCTAAGTGAGGAGAAACTGGCCTGAGAGGAAATCTCTGGGCGTCAGAGAGAAGTAGGCTATTTGCAACGCCTAGCAATGGTTGAAACCCAGACAGTCTTGCTAGTGTAATACTTGGCTGCCAAATTCCCTGGCGAAGCAGAAATTAAAGAAGGAAGTTTTGTTGGTCCTCAGATCAGTAAGATAGCTAGTCACAGATGAGATGTTTGACAACCTGTACTTCAGGGCGACAAGAAACAAGCTTAGGATTCATTTCGTCTGGTGTTAACTAACTTCCACTGGAATGTCAGGGCAGAAAACTACAAGGATTTGGTTACGGACATGTTGTCTATGACCCTATGTATCACACGAACGTTTTCAAGAAGACATTGCAGACATGGAAAACGATACCAGGGAAACTTCCATGTTGGCTGACTACATATATGGGCCTACTATGTGGCGCATGGTGGTGTAGGGGCATGTTCAGTGCCTTGGAGCCGGAAGGTTATGGGTTTGAATCCGCCTCAGGCCACCGCGTAGGGACCCTTTAGAAGCACTGTGAGCAGTCCTTCACTCGCAATATTATTGCATATGCTCTTCATGAAACTCCTATTCAGTGTCCGTGCTGTAGTCGGGAGCGCTTCGGATTAGGGTCTTGAAGAGGCGGTGTAGCAAGTGCTCTTACATACATAGGCCTACTTGTACGCTCACCAGACATAATCCTGAGCAGTTATACAAGAGATAGTGGGATGTAGAAGCGAACATTTACCGGTACAAATGTCATAATTATGTAGGCTACGCATTGTTCTATTTATAGAAACTCTTGATGATATCAGAGAAACTGGAGCTAATTCTTTAATTTCATTGTCATATTCGTGTTCAACACCTTAAAATCTGTAGGAAAGTGCAAATTTCATGTAAGATACAAAACTTTCATGAAAATTTGTTGCCCAGTGTTACATGACGTCATTTATGGACGGTCCCCAATGCATTAATCTAACTTAAAAAATGGAATGAATTATTAAAATTGAGAGAAACATGTTGTCCTTAATTACACTTCACAAAATGTTCACATGCTGACAATGCGTTTCACTCATATAATATAGTCCACTCACTTTTTGTGGTATATTTGACCACGTTTTTGAGGAATTCGCGCTTTCTTCGAATGTGGCCTTCTATACGTTCTACAAACTGACCTTGCTGCGTCTGTACTACCTATTGTAACTTTGAATCCATGCCTGAGGTTATGGTATTTTTCAAGATCTAACATACTGACAGTTTAAATGTATTCCTTAAGGTTATTTTTCTTAAACTTGCAAGTTATTTGAGGTTCAAGTCTGGAAACATCCAACCAGTTAACTAGAACATAGTAGACAGTGGCTTCTAAATTCAGTTTTGGGATTGTGAATGTTCTGATATCACATGAACTGATAATAGACAGCGATCTGTTTTCCTTGCTATTTTAATTCTTCTGGCTACCAGTTCTGCATGTGTTTTTTCTCATCAGTCATCATATTCACTCAAACATTTTCTTGGTAACCTTAGTAGCCATTCTTTTGAATACATATATCAACAACCTTTGTCCCAGAGTATGGTAGGAAGCTTGATAAAAAAATGATGAACAAATAATAAATGTCGTAGCGTCAACTCATTGAAATGAAACATGCAGATGAACCACTGGAGAGGACGTCTTGCATGTAACTCCAGCTTTCTTATTACTCCATTGTTCCAGCACGCTTTTCTGTATTTACCGCCGTTCCATCACAGCCAACAGCTATTATTGAACTGAAAGAAATATAATTAAGCCTATCGGACAAGAATTCGCGCATTGCTTCAAAAATTCCTGCGGCTAATCCACTGTTTGGTGAGATATAAAGTGATCCTAGTTCTCGTATCAAACATGTATACACTTCCATTATTTGATGTTTATGACCAAATGACTGCAAGCATATAGTTATATCTGTCCCACCGTCAAAATACAGTGCTGTAGCTTCACGCTATCTTCTCTTCCATCGGATAGCCTATTGTTTTACGAAACCTTTCTCTCTCTCTTCCCACAATCTGTCAGTAGCTGAACTTTGGTCATCATCAGTCACAATTCCATAGTCCACAAGTAGACCTACTTCTGTTGCAAGTGCAGCACCAACTGCATTGGGGAAACTATATCTGTCACATTCTTGACTTGGTGTAGCAAGAACATTTTTTCCTTCAGATCGCATATAGCCTAAACGTCCTCATACTGATTCTGATGCTGTGGAATCGAAGTCAACTGTGTCACAGCTATAAGCATTGTCTGGTGTATCATCTATACTTTACACAGTCCTTGAGATTTATAATACTTCTTGTTGTTCTCTTTCCTTTCTCTTTCCTTTCTGTCTATTTCTCCATGACCATAGTTCTCGCGTTTGCATGGTATGTGTTTTTGCCATGGTTTGCAACCGCGAAAGTAGACTAAACTTCAGGTGCTCGGCGGCAAAGTTAGATGCAATAAATTTGATGCAATTTTTCTTCAGTTCTTTCATTTAGTACCTGGAGCAACCTTTTAAGTTATGCCAAAGTTCATTTTAAGCAAAAACACTTTTCTTGCTATATATACCCTAATGTGTATGTCTTCAAACTGCCACCCACATATTCATTCCATATAACATTTACTCTATACACATGCTCTAGCTATCTTGTGATGCTGGGCAAGAAAATAAGGGAGACATATTCTGAAAATGTGCTTACATTGCCAGCTTCAGTATGTTGACTATGACGGCTCCATCCAGTATTAGAGGGTCAACAATTGGAATACCATGGGAATGGCCTGGCTGGATATCTGCCGTGGCTTCATTTCTTGAAGTAGGAATCAGTTCCTTGACAAATGTTTCGCTCTGCTCTTGTCCAGTTCTTCTCGAGGCTGTACCCAGAACAAGTAGGTCATTGCTGTCGATGGCAGAGATATTGGAAAACGGCCACCATTGAAGCCGTGGGGAACATTTCCAATGGCTCTGCTGGAATCTTCGCCCCTAACTATGTATGTTTAGACACCAAGATGATGATTCTAAGTGTACTGGAAGTTGAGACATTGAAAATTTTGTATTTTGGTCGGCCATTTTTGAAAATGGCCGCAATTGAAGCCGTGGGGAACATTTGCAATGGCTCTGTTGGAATCCTCGCCTCTAACTATGTATGTTTAGACACCAAGGTGACGATTCTAAGTGTACTGGAAGCTGAGATAATTTGAAATCTGTAAACCGGGGGCCATTTTGAAAAATGGCCGCCATTGGGGCCAGGGGGCAAATATGCGATGGCCCTATAGCCAAATCGTTTTTTTATGACATGTTCGTGGAATGTACCAAATTTCATGCTTGTATCGCAAAGTGAACAATTTTTAACCAGGCCGCTGTACTAGCAGCCCGATATTCAATGTAAAAAGCATGGAAAACCACCATATTTTGAACCCCATTTTGGGGGCTGACCCCATGGTGGGATTTTGTCCGATTTTGGATATGTTATTCAGCAGAACATTTGGAACAGGAAGCCGTCTTAAAAGCTTGTGTTGCAATTTTGCCCAGGTGAAACTGTAACTTGCCTGGGCTAAATAGCGTTTATCGAAAAAAGCCAGGCGTTTTTGCACAACATTTTTGTTTGAAATCGAGGAGATTCAAGTAATGAAGGGACCCACCACCGAATCCCTGCACAAGGGCCCCCAAAAGCCTTGCTACGCCACTGGGTTTCCCTC
Organism: Lumbricus terrestris; assembly: GCA_949752735.1. Classification (NCBI taxonomy): domain Eukaryota; kingdom Metazoa; phylum Annelida; class Clitellata; order Crassiclitellata; family Lumbricidae; genus Lumbricus; species Lumbricus terrestris. The sequence goes on from OX457037.1 coordinate 6,531,960, forward strand.
CCATGTGTATCCTGGTAGGCTATAAAAAAGAATTTATAGACATCATTAGAGGTATTAAGCCAATATTGGTTTAAACAATCCGTTGAACACTAATGTTCTCAGTGCATAATAATTATGTAAGAAATTAAACTGTCGTTCGTTCAAATGATTGTGTTGGCGTTCTTTTGTCTGTCGCTCTTTAGCCGAGGCTCTTTTGTCGGCGCTCTTTTGTCGGACGTTCTTTTCACGGGTCACATTTAAATGGACTACACCTAAAATATTGTCCAAATTGAGGACACTATGTGGTCCAATTGAGGAAACACGAACTTCTACCACTTAGGCCTAAATTGTGATTTTTCAAGACGCGTTACCCTTAACACAAAATCACTTATTGCTGCTCAAAATAAAACTTAATTGTAGTTAAAACAAACAAGCTTGCCTATAAGTATACACACTTTATCAGGTAAGACTTGCAGGCTATAGAAAATAAAGCTTTTACCGCCATTGAATAAATGTACATTATTCCGTAAAACTGACTGCAACGATATAGCCTAATCAATATTGACTTGCGCAATTATACAACCGTTAAAAAACGAGTAAAATGGTCATCGAGGGGTTAATCGGCTGTGGTCCGATTAAGGCAACGGTGCATTGTAGGTAACTCTCGTCTACCATAATGCAAACGGCACCAAACGATGTTCCATTGAATTGAATCTTAGTTTAAGTAGGCTACTTTTGAGATTGAGAGGCCAGTTCGAAACTCGACTAGTCAAGGAAACCGGAAGCTAAGCCTAAGCTACAGAGAACGAGCAATGTAGAGCAGATGACTTCTAAGCTTAGGTCAGAATGATGGACAGGAGGACTTCGTCATGAATTCCAGGGCTTCGAAAAAATCACCAAGAACTTCCGATATATGTTTCATATAGCAACATTTTCGGCGCGAGACAGCAAACGCTAGCCTCATCGACACAGCAGGATGTTACCCGCATGGGTGCCCACATATATTTCTGCGGGTGGGGCAAAACACAATGGTCACAACTAGATTTTATAGAAAAATCTTGAATAATGCAAAGCGGCATTTTAAAATGAATACAGACCATAACATTCTCAGCTTTAGTTTGTGTGTCGTTTGCATCATTGGTGCTTTTATGAGAATTTTTTAAACACAAGGAGTAGCAGTTAATAAATCTGTGCTAATTTTCGAAAGGGAGGCTGGTCTTCCCTCTTGCCCCATGTAGCCCACGGGCGATCAAGGTTAAACGTAACTATTTTCCATCTATGAGGTTACATATTTTAAGTCCATTAGGCCTAATGTTTGCACCTATTATTAATTTTCCAACCAATAGTTACTTCGGCACTCTCCAATTGAGAAAAAAATACGGCAAGTGTAGGAAATTCACTTTCATCAAAGCACCCTAACAGAAAATTTATGTTAAGGAGCTTTGATGAGAGTGATAGGCCTACCCTTCATTGAATTGTGCAAATAAATTTATAAGATTGTCGAAAACTTCCCTGCGTCTTAAAAGTCCCAGATTATCAAATTCAAATTTGACTAAAGATGTGGCAATTGTAAAACACTGTTGGTAGAAGCGAAGAAGAAACGTCCTCCACAAACTCCTTTGAAATCAGCAACGTCAGCACGGGTGGCAGAAGTTGGTTGCCGTTCCAGTTTTGAGGCAGAACCGGCTGTCAAAATCGAGTGCGACAAAAAACGGGGTAAAACACTGACTTTGATAATCAGTATAATTAAATGAACTTACTTTTCCATTAGATTACCACTGCATTTCGTTCAGGAAAACCATCTACAAGATAAAACATAAACTTTCAGCTTCAAATGTGCAGTCGCTTGGCGCAATACTGCAGTCCTTTCACAGTTTCCTCGCCTTGAGGAGCGTGATGATGATGATGATGATGATGATGATGATGATGATGACGATGACGATGACGATGACGGTGACGATGACAACGACGACGACGATGATGATGAGTAACGCATGATGAGTAGACTAACTCAGAGAACTCTTCTTGCCCGAAGGCAGGTTCATTGGCTTTACGCCCCTGGGGATGAGATGAGTGAGGTGGTTTCTCGTTGCCTTCCTCGCAGACAATTGTGGGTGAGCAGCTTGTCTAAGGTTGCTACGTATTGGCTTGAGGTAGATTAGAACCTGCGACCCTTCGGTCACAAGGCGACGAACTTACCGCTACACCACCGCGTCGCGCCCGTTGAGGAACTTATAAGCCTAATAATATTATTTCATTTGATGGAGCTGGAGTATTTTTTATCATAAATATTTGGTTGCATTACAGATTACATTATCGTAATAACCAAATTTATAAAGCGCAACTGTACCTCTAAGCAGTAAGCACAGAACATCAGTTTCTGTTAAGCTTAGATAATTATCTAGCAGATAGTAAACAAGATTTGCGTCGGATGACTAAAAAGAGGTCATCAGATTTTTCGGACGAAAAAATCGGGAAAGTTTCAAAACTACGAATTTTTGAAAAATTCTGGGCATTTTCGAAAGATTTCCTGAACTTGGGTTTTCTTGGGTTTTTCGCCCCTCCAACTTGTTTTTCCCCCCATTTTTTAGAGTGTCTTCCGACACAAATCTTCCAAAAATGTTGACAACTTCCCGTCCGAAAAAAATGTAAAAAATTCCCCGAAAATGTCAAAAAAGCTTGAAAATGTAAAAAAAAACTTTTTTCCTAGAAAAAACCCAAGGAAAAACCTAAGTTCGTCTCAATAAAACCCCATATCCCAAGTGCGGATCGAAAAACCCAAGATCTTGTGAAAAACCCAAAAGAGTGGCAACGCTGGTCATTGTCTAATCGATGTATTCCCTATAGTCAATGATAATGCTGCTTATTTACGTTTACTTGGCACGAATTTGATGACGTCACGGATATTGGCGCTAAAATTTGAATAAGTGAGCTAGTGATCTAATTTTCTTTGCGTAACATTTTCATTTGAACAACCTATCCGCCAGTATAAAGCTTTCCACATTATGTTGTGTATAACATATATTTTTCTGCATTCAAAATCGTTCTCGACCTATCGAGACACCCTATATAATAGTATAGTATATTCAATCCTTCATTTGGGCCACTGACGTAACTGCGTGGATTTAGAATATTCTTAAACCCAGCAGCAGCAGCATCAAAGACTCAAGCTAAACGGTTGAATTACAGACTTACCAAAAATTAAATCATTTATGTGTTTGTGATTTTGTCAGCCGAGAGTTTTCCAGGCGGTCAGAAAAGTGAAAAGCAAAGTACAGTGTTACGTATGAGCAACAGAGGAACTATTCTTTTCAACAAAGAACAAGTGCCAGTCTGCATAGGTAATAAGTATAATCGTATAAACTTTACATAACACGGGTTTTAGTGGTGCAAAAGCCTACATGTATGGTCTGTGTTAGAAATACTGGAAATTCACCTGGACCGCAAGTATCCAATAGTATCCAATTTTTTCCTAGACTCCTCTTATGAGCTGTGACAGTGTCCATCAAGATAGAACTCTCATCGAAGCTATTTCTCGAGTCTACAGCTCTATCACCACATAATTTCGGACATTGTGTTCACTTTGGCTTTTTAAGCAATTATTTGTAGGTTACATGCGCCGTCAAGTTGTCTTATTTGCAGGGCCGTAGCAACAAAGAATGTGGCCCCTCCGAGCATATGTCCGGGATGTCAGTGCAGAAATTGGTAGACCTATGCGATGTACGTAATTCTGTAACGTGCTTATTCCGAGTAATTTCGTTTCATAATTATTATTAAGCTCTAAATCTGATATCAATTTTATTCTCTAAGAAATTTCTAGAATTGGCGTCAAAGTGCGCTGATCCAGTAGGCCTACTTCACATCGGAAGACCCTGTTGCATTTTCACCGGTCAAAATTTGGCTCTTAGGGTCCCTTACAATGCAAAAACTGGAATGCGGATTATGCGGTATTTATATTTATACAAAATACAGCCCTGGTTCATATAATGTATAAATAGTCCTACAGTGTGCAATTATGCATGCATTCAGTATTTACTGCTGCTGAAATCTTTCTGACAGTGCTTTCGAACATAGATTGTGCAATAGCGTCAATAAATATCACTTTCCTATAGGCTAGTTGCGACCCGGTGGCAGCGTGACTGATCGGTAACGCGTTTGCTCACGGAGCGGGCGGTTGCGGTTCAACTCCGGGTAACGACCTTGGGCAAGTTGTTTACGCACACGTGCCTCTGTCACCTAGCAGTATAATTTGGTACCGGTGTAAGCTGGGAAGTAAACGGCAAGTCCTGTGATATAACTGGCCCCATGTCCAGGACCCTGGGATTCGTCCATTGCCGGCTCAGGCCATTGAAAAGGAGATGAGAGCCTCACCAACGGGCCTTCGACCCTGCGGACCAAGGCCCAAGGATGACTTTATAATTGCACCTTACTTTTTTGACACTTTCCGGAACCCCCTTCCTTGCGGGGCCCCTCCGGTCGGAGGGTACGGAGGGTGGTCGCTACGCCTCTGCTTATTTGGTGCCAATTGAAAAATCATCTTTCGCTTTAGTGCTGCCTTTCCAGTGATAATCTTGTGAGATTCGATTAGATCTCCCATGCTCCTTCCTCTCTCTCCTCCCTTTCTTCCTCACTCATTGTCAGTAGGCTTCCTTCCCATTTCATATTAAACCTCGCTGTTTCTGTTCTCTATATGCTTCACGGAGCACTTATCCAACTAAAAGAGCATTTACCATTCCTGTGATCATCTGAACAATCTTCTAAATCTTTGCCCATCATAATTATCTGCTTCTGTTTCATTCACCACATACTACTCCAAAGACTGTCTTCCTGCTTTGGCTTTACCGACACTGCTCTCCTTTGGATTCAGTCTTATCTCTCATCACGCTCTTTCTCAGTCAAAACACTTCAAACGTCATCTCAATCATGCCCTCTCACCTGTGGTGTTCCGCAAGGTTCTGTCCTCGGGCCCCTCTTGTTCATCCTCTACAGTGTCTACACCACTCCACTCAGTTCACTCATAAAAGCATCCACAGTCGACCATCATCTATATGCTGACGACACCCAATTATTCATCTCTTTCTCTCCAAGCAGCTTCTCTGACTCCATATAGATAATCTTCTCTCCGTGGTCACCCAAATCACCTCTTGGATGACCTCAAATCTCCTCTGCCTTAACCCCTCCAAGACAGAATTTATACTAATTGGCCTCAGAGAACAACTCAAGAAAATTCCTGATCCCTCTATTTCCTTCAACAATGACTCTTCTTCCAACCACACTTTCTCCGCAAATTCTCCTGTCCGAAACCTAGGTGTAATCTTTGACCAGCATCTTAGCTTCTCCGACCACATAACCCAACTTTCCCGCACTTGCTTCATGCACATACGAGATCTCCGCAGAATCCGACCTATGCTCGACTTTAAAACTGCATCCACAATAGCCACATCTATAGTTCATGCGAAACTTGATTACTGCAACTCTCTCTTCCTAAACATTGATATAACCCAAATTAACCGCCTCCAAGCTATCCAGAATGCCCTCGCCCGTGCAGTGACGAAAACCCCCAAACGTCACCACATCACTCCTGTCCTGAAATCACTTCACTGGCTCAAAATACCTGAACGCATCGAATACAAAGTCCTCTCACTCACTTACAATACACTTCAATCATCCCAGCCGTTCTATCTTCGTCAGTTGTTCATCATCCAACCACCCCGTTCAACACGCTCCTCATCCTCCATTACACTGCTTCGCCCTCCCATCACTTCATCACTGAAATTTGCAAACCGCTCCATAGCCATTGCCGTTCCACCTCTCTGGAACAAACCCGCCAGCACTTCGGCAAACTTCCGACCCATCATACGAACTCACCAAAACTCCACCTCTCGCTATCTCCCCACAGGTCTTTCACTCAAAACTGAAAACATTGCTCTTTCACAAATCCTATCCTGATTCCTCCTCTTCTCATCACATCCCTCGTCATTTCAATTCTAAACATCACCCACCTTAGCCGTCCATCTATCTGCCTGCCTGACTCTTCCGACTTGACCCGCTGCCTATCGATTTTGTTTTGATTGAGCGCCTGTGAATAAGCTGGTTCCCGCGACTTGGCTTTTGTGGGCCCTGTAGAAGTTTCGAGATTACGATTACGATTACGATGCTCTACCTACATGTAGTTTTTGTATCATCTGCAATCTTTTGAGAAAATCCCATCGTCTGTGTCATTGCGAGCAGCAATGGCGCGAGCAGGGATCCTTGCAACATCCACTTAACACCGTCGTCCGGTTAGAATGGTTTTCACACATGAAGCCTTCATCGGAAGAACCCAGGCCCGGCCCTAGGATTTGCGGGGCCCAAGGCAGCATCGGGTTCTCAAGCATAAATTTACACAGTTGGTTTCCTGTCAATACGGCACTGGTGGGAGAGAGTCACCTTAGATGGGACACTTATCGCTGTTTTCAAAATTTCTTTTGTACTAATAGCACTATTTTATAATAAGCCACACTGAGGTGGCCTATACGTATTTGACTTTCAAATGATGCATGTAAAAGATTAACAATTTTCCCAAAAGCGATATTATTGTCATTAAAAACAATAATCATTACTAATTTGTTCCATCAGCAACCATATCCATAAAATAGGATAATAATTTCCATAATGTCCGATTGAGAACATTTAATAATGTGAAATAGCATCACCGAACATGAAAAATTTCAATTATCAACCAAATCAAGACAGCAGCACCGTAAGTAGGCTATTAGCACATTAACAGTTGCTCGGTAGAGTGAATACTTTATATGTTATTCGCAACTCTTAACAGTGGCTTCCTATGCGTATAGCGGTAGCAATAGGTGTGTCCCACCTTCGTAATCGTAATCGTAATCTCCAAATTTCTAAAGCGCTACTCGAAAGCCAAGCACGAGGCACCAGCTAGTAATTATTATTCACGAGCGCTGCGTTGAGTCAAAAGGGTTGTCCGTAAGAGTAGTCCGTGGTGGTCCGGGTCGAGTTACCATAGGATCAGAGGGCGGAACAGATATGAAGCGTCCCGTCTTAGGTGGCTTTTCCTACTACCTTATGTAGGCCTAGGCCTATCTAAGTAATGCAAAATCATCATCGCCCGCACTTAAGGGCAAGAGAAGCCCCGCCCCAAAATTGAGAATGTTTTAACAACTGAGACCTATATATGTATACACATTGGTTTTTGACAAATGTCTTTGCGCCAGCGCACTAATGATGCTAATTATCCAGGAAGTAGATTTACATTATTTTAGACACCTCTCTGAAAATATCCATGTTCTAAATTCACTGCTCTGATTTTCTAAGCTCTCGCCAAAAATGTCACCCCGTCATTTTGTTTTGCCCTCTCCTGTAAAATATATGCGGACATACATTTGCACATTTGAATCGAAATGAGTTAATTAGTGTTTTCTGGTAGAATTCTACATGCAGACCTAGGTTAAACAAGTAGAAACAATATGTTTCCATATTGTTTATAGCTGTGAGGAAGCTTCGTTCTTTCAAGATCACCCTATAACAATCACGTGGGAATTGACTACAAGTGCTTAGTTGTTGTGCGACGAAACCATTGTCAGTCTGGACAAAGAAAAAATTATAGTTAGTCAGCAGCGCGGGGCCCCTGGAAGCGCGGGGCCCAAGGCGGCTGCCTCGCTCACCTTGCCCTAAGGCCGGGCCTGGAAGAACCACTAGAGTCCATTTTTGACATTTTTTAGTTATCTGTGTCCTGCGATTCTTAATACTATAGAGCCTGTATTGCCAAGTTCCTTTTTCAGAAAACTAACGCCAGTCCAAAGTTATAATGAAAAGAAAATATGGTGTTCATGCAATAACCACTTAAGTCCAGGACTTCAGTGTTTCTTCCACGAATTCACGTGGAACTACTTTCGGTGGGCTATGGATGTTTCGCCTTAGCAACAGTTGATAAGCATCCTTAGTAGCACGCAAGATGGTTCTTAACTATTAAAACAAAGGTCAGATAACAGAGAGTATATCTTCTAGAAGAAGCAAGCATGAAAAAGATTTCTATGTACAAATAGAAGTATCCAGCAAAACTTCATATGGTGTTTACAACAAGATCTTCAACATGGAATTAAATTTTCGGCTTGGTTACCCACGTGCTGATAAGTGCAGCATATCTGATGAAATCAGATAAAATAAAAGATATTAAAATTCAGTTGAAGAATGCAAAAGATGTAGGAGCTAATAATGCCTCAATCTTTGATGATTTGAATAACGTAATCAGAAACTTTGCAATTTTTGTGATTAATGTGCTTAACAGAATGATAATAATATTATACAGCACCTTTCACTACTTTCACAGCCTTATTGCAACCAGAAAGATATTTTATTTGACCATGTCACAAAAACATTTCCTGTTCGAGGTCATTTTTATCTTGAATATGATTGGAACATAGGCCTGCTTAACAAGAAACAGCTGTGGAATCACCCAATGGTTTGTGCTCAGGGATTGCTGGTGCACGACACAATTTAGCTTAGGCCTATCAACATGTGAACTTCAATGATGTTTTCAATGGACTGTCGAAGTTCTGGAGAAGACACTAAAGGGGAAGGGAAAAAGTTTCACAGTCCATGATGCTCCTCCAACAGTGTAATATTCCACCGCCCAATGAAGCACTTATCCCTGTGAAGAAGGCAAAGTATGACGACTTGCAGCAGTAGGCTACTGTTGTTCAAATTATGTTCTGAAACACCTGCACTCTACCATCAGGTTCTACTGGGAGCGCTCCTGAGTAGTTAATCTTGAAGGAGCGCTGTATCAAATTACCAGTAAATAAAATCAGGACTCTGCCTAATCCATGCAGTCAAAAAAACGGAAACCTGAAAATCACGACGAGAATAGCGACATATTAGCATTAAGCGACACAGAACGCACGGACAATCCACTAAAATAATGTGTTTCACTAAATAAAATTTAATTCTGTTTTTTTAATGGTTATATTATTATTTTGCTACTGAAAAACAATTACGTAATTATCCTAGGACAATTCTTGAATGTCTTGTAGGCTATGCACACTGACAAATTGGCAAATTTGTTATAAGAAATTGTCATATGTAGCATGTTTAAATTTTTTTTTTATGTGGCGCCACCTAGCTGGTTAGCCAATATTAGTTTAACATGTTGCAGATATAAAACATATCAACACATGTGCCAAATATTATTTCCATATTTTCATAAGTGAAGTACTTGCAGACTTTCAAATTTATTTTGTGAATATCTCAAAATCGCAAAAATGGACTCTAGTGGTTCTTCCGATGAAGGCTTCACATGCTTACGTTTGTCTTCTTCCTAATAACCAGTTTCAAATCCATGTTAGTAACTGCCATCTAATCTTACCTGTTAGCAACTTTTGTCCAGCCTTAGATGAGACACTTTATCAGATTCCTTTTGGCAAAAGCCCAATGCCGTAGCCAGAATTTTATTCCGGAAGCGTGGTGTTTCTTCGGCGGAGAATTTCTGACGACCTTTTTTAGTCGTCAGAACGGCTTTCTTGCCATTTTTCGCCAATGCTTCTCCAATTTCTTCCTTCACTTTGTGAACAAATTCGGATGGAGTTCATCTATGCCTATGCCTGGATTCTTGCCGAACTTTAGAATTTTAAGTTGTTCTAATACTTTTTCCTTAGTGAGCATTACATGTGTCAATTCTTTGTCAGCATTGTCTGAAGACCAGGCTCAGATATATTTTCGGATACTCCCAAGGTACGCACTGCAGAGCTTAAATATTAAGCCCGGCCTACCAATAACTATTCCGGTACTAACACATGACTAGAAGGACACTGGCTCCGTTGTACGATTAGTAGATTTTTCGCATAGACTAGGCACTAAGCGGTGGTTCAATGTAGCCAAACGAAATGACGGCAGCAATGACGGTTGAACTTTGGTTTTTCTCCTCTGTTCCACCTGGTAGAGTGGAGCTTTACTTATTACACTAAATGAGTGACTTGGTTGCATTTGTCAAAACCAGCTATTGACCATTTACAGCCCCAGATGATTATAATTAGCCCATTGGTAGAAATTCTGCAGAAAACGTAGGTTACCACTGGAAACGGGCGCGCCCATTAGGATTCTAGGACGTTTCATCCCCGGACGATTCATCCCAGACGATTCATCCAGTGGACGTTTCATCCCCGGACGGTTCATCCAGTGGACGGTTCATCCCCGGACGATTCATCCAGTGGACGGTTCATCCCCGGACGGTTCATCCACTGGCGGTTAAAGTGAATACTATGATTTGTACAATAGTCAGGCAGGCATGAGCGGAGTTTATAAGGGGCTTAGGGGGCTAACCCCCCCAAGAAGGTCCAGATTCAGCTTTTTACCATGAAAATGGTATCTTTTCTCGGGCTTAGCCCCCCAAGAAGGCATTAGCCTCCACACCCAAGAACGGAAACCAAACTCCGCCCATGTCGGCAGGGTAGTACAAGGTGAAGAGTCTATCTATTTAATTCCATGTTTTATAGGCGTATGTGTTCTTTTGTGATATTTAACTGCATGTTTTATAGGATTATGTGTTCTTATATCATATCTGTTTTATTCCAAGTATTTAAAAAAAATTATATCTATTATATTGCATATTTTATAGGATTAAGTGCTCTTTAATTCCTTAAATTTCCGTCCGTGGGTGAAACGTTCCGGTGTAAAGGTTTCAAATTACCCCCTCCTAAACATTACCCCCCGGTAACTTGAAACCGGTTTCAGATTACCCCCCGGAAACTAGATTTGCATCAATCATCGCATTTATTGCACTAAAAAAAACAGAAAAATCATCCCGCTTCTTGTTTTGGTCTGAAGATTTTCATCCGTCATCCAACTTCGTTGTTTGCTATCAATATTTTGATCCGAAAAAAATAATAGCCTCGAAGCCATTTTCTCCATGTAAACTTCAGCGGCGAATAGTATTTAAGTTACAGATGAAAATATTGAGAACAAACCACGAAGTGGGATGACGGATGAAAATCTTCAGACCAAAGCAAGAAGCGGGATGAATTTGTTGAGATATTTAGTGCAAAAAATGCGATGATTGATGCAATTTACAGTTTGCAGGGGGGTAATGTTTAGGAGGGGGTAATCTGAAACCTTTACACCGGGGATGAACCGTCCACTGGATGAATCGTCCGGGGATGAAACGTCCTGAGATTAAATGTGCACTGGATGAATCGTCCGGGATGAACCGTCCGGGGATGTATCGTCCGGGGATGAAACGTCCGCATGCCCCCATTAGGCCTGATTCCCACTGCATAGGACAATGAACTATGCTTCACAGTTTCGCGATAATATTTTACCTTAGCATTCTTTTCAAACAATTTAAAAAGCAGCAATGACGGTTGAACTTGGGTTTAAAACAATTGACAGATAAAGATAAGAAACAGATCGACGTGAATTCAACGAAATCACGATCATTAGCGCTAACCGATGGCAATAACTGTTGCAGTGCAAAGGCAGAAGCAAATGCAAAACTGCATCACCCTGTGGACATTTCAGTCTATCAAAATGGAAAGGACATTGTTATGAATGCGAAAATATTTTTCGATTTGTTATCTTGCACAATGCACATATTAATTTCTTGGACAGTAGCAACCTTTGAACCCGTTTGACAGTTTTTGCTCTATAATAGACAAGGGCAGAAATGCCGCTCTTTAAGCCTGCTCATAAATGTTGATTAAAAGCACATTTTGTTCTTCTACTTTTTTTACTTTGACGCCTCTTGAAGATGACGCTCTAGGCAGCCTTATAAGCCTACCTAAAGATAGCAGTGATCTAAGATGTTAATAATGCTATTGGCTACCGTCATACTTTAATATTATGTAGGCCTATTGCTTCCTGTTCAGAAAAAGATTTCTCACAAATTCTATCCCAAAGTGTGCAAAAATTAGAATAGGCCTACTTAAAACTGCCGTTTGGCCTAATTCCTTGTTTCTAAGATTTAAAAGTATCCAACGAAGTCATCGTTCTCTGGCCATACTGAAACTGGTCTTGAGGTCACATGAGCGAGCTTCTTATGTCGCTTTACTTAGACTGACTGGCTCTATGTCTGTATGTCTGCTTGTCTGTCTGTCTTTCTGTTTGTCTCGATTCTGCAAGGGTAAATGTCATTACGACATAAGCCTGCCATCCTCCAACTGCTTATTTACCATAGGCGACCACGTTGTCTCAGCTAACCGATCTTGCGGGTGTTGACCTGTTTACTGCTTGTCCTAAGTATCTACCTCACTATAATTATTGTATAGAAAAAGTTAGAAAAATCACTTATGGACTATAATTGGTCGCTGTTTCTTACGGGTGGAAATTACAACTTGGAACACATATCGAAGGGATATGAAAACTATCAGCCAATCAGAGATCGTACTTTCTGATGCGTAACGGGCAATGTAGACTCTATCCGGGTAAGCACCAGGGTCATTTTGAATTAAGTCGCATCGTTTTTGACGGTTTCTAGTCGCCATCCGTATTATATCGACGATATTAAGTCCCCGGTGTATTCGCCCAAAATTCGTCTAAATCTGCATAACTTCATTCACAAAGATCTTCCATAGAACACATTTTATTTGGCCTTCGATTATTTCTCTGTGCCATTAAATTAATTCGTTTTTCGCTCCGACAGTCGTCTATAAAGCAATAAAATAAAAGCCGGGTGAGATGACTAATTATTTCATTTTGATTGTGTGTCTTCGATTTCAAATGAGCCGTAAAACTCTAATTATAATTTCAGTAGACTCTGATGAAGATGGATACGCTAACTTTCCTCAGTCGATGCAGCAGACATGCGTAGAATCAACTACAGTAAAGAAACAGTCTGTGGGGACTTCTATTATACCAGGTGAGTTTGGAATTAAACAAGGTGCAAGGATATGAATAAGCCAGTATTTCGGATCACATAATCAAACTCCAAAAGACTGATGGACTGTATACTAGTCCTAACCCGGTCTAACATGCAAGCAGTTCAGAGTTGTAACGAGTTAGAGAAGAGGCCATAGCAGCGTGGGGTCATTGCCTCTTGTCGGCAACTTGTGCTTTTAATTCATCAACCCCTCTCGAGCGTTGTTGTAATGTTTTGGTCATTGGCCGGGACCAAGCCGTCATGCAGTTCAAGCAAACGTTAATGCCCCGTACTTATGACGATCGGCTGGATTATCGGTCTGTTATGCCCGATGACCAGCTTTTGCTGGATGCACTGATAGAGAAAAAAGTGGTTTTACCTCATGTCTCTCTCATTCTCTCTCTCTCTCTCTCTCTCTCTCTCTCTCTCTCTCTCTCTCACTCTCCCTCCCTCCCTCTCTCTCTCTCTCTCTCTCTCTCTCTCTCTCTCTCTCTCTATCTATCTATCTATCTATCTATCTATCTATCTATCTATCTATCTATCTATCTTCCGGTAGAGGAGAACCGGTAGGCATATGATGTACGAGTTGAACAGTCGTATCTTGGTACTGAGGCTGACACGATTGGACCAGGTATTATATCGTAGGGCTAAAAACGCTCCAGGCATAGCCTTGGAAACTTTCCTTCCACACCACTATTCATGTCCGGAGGCAGGATACAGCCCTGTCGAACCTCGACCTAACCCGAAATCAGCCACTGGTAGGTGTCCGTATAGAGACCACGGAAGAGAAGGATAAGTTTATCAGGGATCCCGGCGATCTTTAAAAGCTTGTAGAGCACGTCACGGTCGATCGAGTCGAAACTGCTTTCAGGTCAACGTAAGCAGCGTAAAGAAGCTGTCTGAATTCTCTCTTGAGAGTGAGGACCCGGTGAACAGTAGAACGCCTTGGCGTGAATCCACTCTGTTCTCTTCTTCTGCTTGCGTGGATTACCTGCTTCATCCGCTCGAATATGACTCGGGCGAAGACTTTCCAAGGAGCCGAGAGGAGTGTGAGGCCTCGCTAGTTTTACACGTCGTTCTATCACCTTTGCCCTTGTACAGTGGAAGGATGATGCCCTTGCATCAGTCAGAAGGAATTTCACCGGATGTACATATCCTCTCGAATATCTAGAGCAGCTAGACTGAGGTGCAAGGCTCCTCATTCTTCAGCATTTATGATGTGATACCACACACCCCGGGTGCCTTCCCCATCTTCAGTTTCTGGATTCCTGGCTAAGGACATCTCGGATAAGACCGGAGCATCACATGACACGATGCATGAGGGTGTGGACATCTCTGCTTCTTCCGCAATGTATGTCGAAGTATTCACAGGGGGCGATTTAGAAGATCATCGAAGTGTTGCTTCCATCGTTTCAGCTTATGCTAGAATCTCTGATCGGAGCAGACCCTTTAGGCCCGGAGGATTTCAGACGTCGAAAGTTCTTAAGGTAGTCCTATCCTGAAGTCAGTTCTTGGCTATCAATCAATCAATCAATCGTAATTTATATAGCGCCCCTTCAAGGTACCTACTCAGAGGCGCTCCCGACCGAGATCAAGCAAATAAAACCAGTCTTCAACAGTTTGTGAAATTGAGAACAGCTTGAGAGGTGTCGCATAGTCAATGGAAGTCCATTCCAGGTTGTTGGACAAACCACAGAGAATGAACGTCTCTGCAGTCTGCATTGTTGCAGAGCGAGTGAAAGGAACCATTAAGTCATCATGGACAGCAGAGCGCAGTGCGCGGCGGCCTATGCAAGTGGAAAGAGGAAGGCAAAGCTCACACAGAAAAAAGAGGATGCCCAGCCTGATAAGCATCGCCGCACCAAAGATGTAATCCTAAATGAGATGCGCTGCGGGAAAGGAAGCCAGTGCAGGCCCTCACGCACATATTGGGATACGCGGTCGTACATCAACCCCCTCCATAGTTATCCACTATCCAGTCCGCCCATTGCTGATGATCATGTCGGAGCGATTTCCTTTTTCGTGGTTCAGCATCCAGTAGCGTTGTAGATCGCCCATCAGTCTAGCCTCTCGGCGCCTGTCCACTGTCCAGTGTCTACAATGTCTATTTAACTGCAGCAATCCAATCCCGCATGCCGTGTACACGAGTGGAATTGTGCTGTCAGGAGCTGTGCAGTGTGCAGGCCACATTGCAGAATCGGCTCCAGCTGGAATCCTCAGTTCTGTTTTCCTGTTCGTGATTGTTCGAGTGAAATCCTGCCTGGAGAGCGCCAGCATAAGCCTTCAACTGCAGTTGTATGGGCACCCCGTCATAATAGCCCGGTCAAAATAGCCACCGTCAAAACAGCCCCGTGATAATCGCCCAAAGACAAAACAGCCCCGTCAAAATCGCTCAGCGACACAATAACCCCGTCACAATAACCCGTCAGAACATCCCGGGGCTATTTTGTCGGGGACCGACAAAGTCGCGGAATAGCACACGGTTTTCGTGAATAAATAGACCGACAAAATTATTCATCCAGCTTCTATTTATGTGTATAAAATACCTTCATCTTGCTTCCATTTCTTAAGCGTTTTATCATTCATCCGGCTTCTATTTGATATATAAAATACCTTCATCCCGCTTCCATTTCTTAAGCGTTTTATCATTCATCCAGCTTCTATTTAAGATCTATAAAACCTCAATCCAGCTTCCATTTCTTAAGCGTTTCATCGTTTTTAGCTTTAGAGATCGAAGCGGGGTCAAGGTATTTTATGATAGGTGTGGCGCTCTGCGTGTAAACACCGAACGTGGCTACCTGCGTGCTAAATTGTCTTTTAACTGCCCGGTAGCTGCGTTAAGCGCCTTCGTGAGGTTATTGTAAGGCGCTATATAAATGTTCATATACATACATATATTAAATAGAAGCGGGATCAAGTTAATTTATTTATTAAATGGCAGCTGGATGAATGATAAAACGCTTGAGAAATGGAGTCGGGATGAAGGTATTTTATATATTAAATAGAAGCTGGACGAATGATAAAACGCTTGAGAAATGGAAGCGGGATGTTTTCGCGGAACTGTTTACACGGGTTGTTTTGACGGGGTTATTTCGACGGAACTATATATTTCGTCGGGAACTGATTTTTTCTGGGCTGTTTTGTTTTTGGGCGATTATGAGGGGGCTATTTTGTCATTGGGCGATTATGACGGGGCTCTTTTGATGGGGCTGTTTTGACCGGTGTAATGGTTTCAAATTACCCCCTCCTAAACATTACCCCCCCCCGGTAACTTGAAACCGGTTTCAGAATACCCCCCGGTAATCTGAAACCGGTTTCAAATTACCCCCGGGGGTAATTTCAAACCGGTTTCATCCTACACCCTACGGTTTCAGGTTACCCCCTCCATGGTTACCCCCCCCATATAATACATTCATCCAGCTTCTATTTCACCTCTAGAGAACCTTTATCCAGCTTCCATTTCACCTCTAGCGAACCTTGATCCAGCTTCCATTTCTCAACCACAGAACCTTAATCCAACTTCCATTTCTCAAGCGTTGTTTTCGTCAATCCAGCTTCTATTTCACCTACAGAAAACCTTCATCCGGCTTCTATTTCACCTATAGAGAAACTTCTTTAAGGTTCCATTTCTCAAGCCTTGTTTTCGTCAATCAAGGTTCTATTTCACCTCTAGAGAACCTTCATCCAGCTTCCATTTGTCAAACGTTGTTTTCGTCAATCCAGCTTCTGAGTTTTTGATGTCTAACACTCAGTTGAATGGATTGACGAAAACAACTTTTGTGAAAAAGAAGCTGGATTAATGTTCTCTGTAGGTGAAATGGAAGCTGGATGAAGGTACTATGTAGGTGAAATGGAAGCTGGATGAAGCTTCTCCGTAGGTGAAATAGAAGCTTGATGAATGTTCTCTGTAGGTGAAATGGAAGCTGGATGAAGGTACTCTGTAGGTGAAATTGAAGCTGGATGAAGGTTCTCTGTATGTGAAATAGAAGCTGGATTAATGTTCTCTGTAGGTGAAATGGAAGCTGGATGAAGGTACTCTGTAGGTGAAATGGACGCTGGCTGAAGGTTCTCTGTAGACGAAATAGAAGCTGGATGAAGGTTCTCTGTATGTGAAATAGAAGCTGGATTAATGTTCTCTGTAGGTGAAATGGAAGCTGGATGAAGGTTCTCTGTATGTGAAATAGAAGCTGGATTAATGTTCTCTGTAGGTGAAATGGAAGCTGGATGAAGGTACTGGTACTCTGTAGGTGAAATGGAAGCTGGATGGATGCCATCTGTAGGTGAAATGGAAGCTGAATGAAGGTACTCTGCAGGTGAAATGGAAGCTGGCTGAAGGTTCTCTATAGATGAAATAGAAGCTGGATGAATGTCCTAAGTAGGTGAAATGGAAGCTGGATGAAGGTTCTCTATAGGTGAAATAGAAGCTGGATTGACGAAAACGACGCTTGAGAAATGGAAGCTGGATGAAGGTTCTCTGTAGGTGCAATGGAAGCCGGATATACGGAATTCATTCGGAATTCAGAGGGGGTAACCTGAAACCGGGGTAGGATGCAACCGGTTTCAGATTACCCCTAGGGGGTAATTTGAAACCTTTACACCGGGCTATTTCGACGGGTCACCCATGTGTATCTCTTTTGTTGTGGGAGATACGCCGATCAGTGGCGTAGCAATAGGTGGTGCAGCTTGTGCAGTGCACAAGGGCCCCCGGCTGTTGAGGGGCCCCCGGGGGTCAGAGTCAATTTATTATATTAAGAATTATTCAGAATGTGTTTAGCCTATAATAGATGTACGGCGGTAGCGTTGCAATGGATTGTGCAGACTGCACCAGGGGCCCGTGGTGGTCAGAGTCAAGTTTTTACATTCACAATAGCCTATTCAGAATGTATTCAAGTCTACATGTAGGCCTACTGTTACAGTAGTGATCAGTGCTGATCAGTGTTGAGGTGGTGGTGAATATTGACACCGAGCAGAGAAGCTCTTCGGAAACTATGGCAGCTGCATTGCCAAAGGATTCAGGAACGAAGGCATCTCAATTATTTTTGCGCAATGGAATTCGGCCAAGTGAACATTTTTACATTTCGGAATTTTTGGTTTCTTCCTTTAGGCTTATCGTAGCAACCGAGACCTGAGTCACTTCACATTATACCAATTTATTATATTGTTTCTTTTTGTTAGTCAACTAACTCATCTGTTTGACAGAATTTAAGCGCGGATGATGATAATTCATAGCCTAATTTAACTGATGAAACAATGTTTTTGATCAATTTTGTCAAGTAGCCTACTCGAATTGAATTTTATCTGGTAGCCTGAAGAAATAGAAAATGATTGCCGTATAAAGACTAACAGGAGAAAATAATTAAAATAGTAATGAGTTAATTTTTAAAATTTAATTTCGGGTTCGAAATAATGCAAATAGAGTCTATCGAAAAGGGCCAGGCATTTTTGCACAGCCTTTCTGTTTGAAATCGAGGAGGTTCAAATAATGACCATCGAAGCCCTGCACAATGGCCCCCAAAACATTGCTACGCCACTGGCGCCGATTTGATCTTTCTCTAGGCAAAAAAACTGTTCTTGACACGAGTGAGCTCACTAGGTCGCTTGACTTAGGCTGACTGACTCTGTCTTAGCTATCGGATTTCCCGGGGCGCGGACATTTCCCCCCCTGGACAAAACCCCCCGGACAAAACCCCCCCGGTCAAAACCCCCCCCGGACAATTCCCCCCCTGATTTAGCCTAGGACATTAACCCCCCGGACAATTCCCCCCCTTTGCTTCCATTTAGGCAAAAATGCGTTTAATCCAACTTCTATTTAAATAACAATTATTTTATCCATCCAGCTCCAGTTTAAGCAAGAATATTTTCATCAATCCAGCTTCCATTTAGGCAAGAATATTTTCATCAATCCAGCTTCCATTTAAGTAAAAATTATTTTGTATCAATCCGGCTTCTATTTAGCAAGATATATTTTCATCAATCCAACTTAGGACACTCAGGACCGCCGTTTTATAGTAATACCACTTACTCGCAATATGTTCGACAGGGGGGGGGGAATTGTCCTACCCTGGGGGGAGAATTGTCCGGGGGGGTTTTGTCCGGGGGGGGTTTTGTCCAGGGGGGGAAATGTCCTACACTCGATTTCCCGCCGTTAACCTGTTTGCGACTTGTCCAAAGTATCTCCCCCACTAGCAAAACTCCAGGTAGAACTTAGAACAACTGCTTATAATATTATTTTTCACTATCTTCCGCGGGTTTCAAATTATAAAGATTCTCGTTTTAGAAAGCTTTGATGAAGCTGTATAACGTATATACGTCAACAGACCTCAGACGGAACAACAGACATGATTGTGTTGAACCATAATTTATCTTCTAAAGAAAACTTTTTCTGAAAAACATTTGGGTTTCAAATATAACATAAGGGAAACGGACATTATCCCCCTGGACATTATCTCCCGGACATTATCCCCTCCGGACAAAAGTCCTCCGGACATTATTCCCCCGGGGTAGGACATTATTCCCCCGGTCTGTGATACTGTGGCGAAATTGGGGTCCCCTTGCCCCTCTCCGCCAGCTCTTTCCCCCCGGGTGGTCCCGTTGGCCTCCCTTGCTTGGTCGCGGCCTCTTGGCCTTCCCGCCATGATTAGCCTCCCTGCCTCCCGCGATAGCCGCCTTGATTAGCCTCCTTGCCTCCTGCGGCAGTGTCCTTTGATGTAGAGAGGCAGCCTCTCGGCCTCCCACGCTCCCCCCACGGCGGCGACCTTTGATGTAGGCGGCCTCTCATAATTAGCCTCCCTGACTCCCGCGGCGGCAACCCTTTTGGCCCCTAGAGTTTAGGCGGCGGCTTCTGTGAAGCCTTCCGAGATTGACCGCGGCGGCCTTTGATGTAGTCAGCCTCTCATGATTGGCCTCCCTGCCTCCCTAGACGGCATCCCTTTGAGCCTCCCGAGATTCGCCCGCAGCCTCCCGAGATTTGCCCGCACCCTCTCGTGTTTGGGGACTCAGGCTCACGCCCCATCTTTTAGGGTATAATTATAAGGGAGCTGGTTGTTCTGTACAGTTAGATACTGGCTCGCTTGGCTACACCAGTAAGGCCGCGCGTCTGCACGCAATTCACTCTGTGAAAGAGCGTGCGGATCGCGGTTCGATTCTTGAAGGTGGCTATTTCAGAGATTCAAATCTCGAGCTAGCACGGTCCGTCCACGGGGACCTAAATGGCGTGGCGACACTAATCATCTTCGAAATGGCAGTTAAACATGTAACTCCTCCTGTACAGTTAGTAGAGATCCTGAGTGGTCGAGTGGGTTGGTAGCCCGCTCGCCACGCCGGCGGCCTGGGTTCGATTCCCGGTCGGTCGGTTTATCAGAGATTAATTTCTCGGATCTTTACTGCGGGTGGCTCGGTCGCAATATAAACGTGGAGTGAGAGGTGGTACTCTGCCTCCGACACTAATCATCTTCGATATGAAAAAGTGTCGTTAAGCCCGAAGTAGGCTACTACTATACAGTTAGTCAACGAGAGAGGCGACAGTGAGGGACAGTCAGCGTGTGTTAGTCCAGTCGAGTTAGTCTGTCGTGAAGCGAGTTGTATGGTCGTGCAGCAGTGTGTAGCCTAGTGATCGCTTCAATAAACTGTGTTTTTCCTTCTTCATCGTCGTGGTGTGTCGTTTTCCGTTACTCTGGTGTCGAACTGAAGAACTGCATAACCTTCGAAAGACGACGAAGGCGGACTTGCGTTTCCCTCCTGAAACGACACGCGAGACATATCGGGACTGGCACTCGCCCGATCGGTGGACGGCCATCCAAGAACCGAAAGGGCAGCCGCTTTGCAGCCGGGGTGTAGTCGAGCGCTGATTTCCGCCACAATACCTTCACGTAAAAATGATGCAAAAATATAAGAATAATCCTATGTTAAGGTGAATATCCATGCATTTAGACATCACAGTTGAAAATTGTTAGAATAGTTAAGGCTTATATTTTGTATATTATACATGAAAATTATACATTAAAAAATCTACAACAATATGTTAGGGTAGGCGGCCTATATATTAGGCTCCTAGCATTATAGGCATTAAGACAACAGGTCGAAATATACCCTTAAGAATATATTATTATTAATGTCCCGGGGGATAATGTCCAGGTGGATAATGTCCTACAATTATAACATGAGACTATAATAGACCTACCAGAATTTGATTTTGATTGTGTCTTAAATTTCTCGTAATACCTAAAACTATAATTCTCGTTTTAGTAAGCTTTGGTGAAGCTGTATACGTTAACAGACCTCAGACGGAACAACAAATATGTGTAGAACAAGCTCTTCTAAAGCCTGGGGTTTCTTCTCTACCAGGTGAGTGTGGATAAGACAAGACAGGGGTATGCATAAATATTTCTGATCGCTTTACTAAGCCCAAAACCGTTTGACTCGGCTGTAGCCTTTACTAAGACTAACATGCAAGCAGTTCATAGCTGTAAATAGTTAAAGAATTAGAGAAGATACTCTGGTAGTATGAGGTCGTTGTCTCTTGGTAACTTGTGCTTAAACTCACCAACCACTGTTGAGCGGTTCGTAATGTGTCGTTCATCGGCAGGGGACGATGCTGGTCTCGAGACTTGGTGTAGCATAATCTTCTGACATTCAGTAGCTGAAGGGTGCATGTTTCAGGGGTGGGAACATTACACAGTAGCAAATTACTAAATAAAAATTACCAATTACTACAGAAATGTAATTGAGTTACAATTGACCAATTAATGGGCGCATTTGCTGAAAATTACAAATTACGTTATTTCAATTACATCAATCACATTGCAATTTTCTTTAAGTAGCAGCAGCTGTTCAAACAGGCGTTCGACAGTGTGTGGCAAGAGGGGCTTTGGAAAGTACTGAGACACTCTGGAGTACCGGAAGAGTTGGTAATGTTGATAGAAGACATATACAGCAAATCGGAAAGCGCAGTGAGAGTGGAAGGGGAACTAACGGAATGGTTTATGATAAAAGTAGGAGTAAGACAAGGATGTGGAATGTCATTGGACCTGCTCAATATGATACTGGAAATATTAATGAGGCTTGCTAAGAAAGAGGAAGAACATGGGATAAACCTAAATGGACGTCCATTAAATAACCTCCGTTTTGCAGACGACATAGATTTGATAGCTGATACACAAGGGAAACTACAAGATATAACAAGCAGGGTAGATATCAATTGCAGGAGTATATTGAATAAACTAACAGACATCCAGTTGCTCCTTCACCAGGTGCCTGCCGACGCTCTAGCTGTAACAGAAACCTGGTTAACAGAAAATGATTCCATTCATATAGAAGGATATCACTTTGAGTATAGGCACAGGGCCAATGGTCGAGGAGGAGGAGGGGTGGGCTTGTTTATAAAACTTACTCTTTCTTTTCAAATATTAAATACTAAATTTAATCATGACTCCTACGAGAGCTTGTTTATTAAGATTTTGCAAGATAAGGGTGCACCCTTGATAATTGGTGTGATCTATAAACCACCAGGGCTCCCCCTTCAGGCATTTAATGATGACTTCAACCAGCTCTTGGAAGAGTTAACTTCATCAAAAAAGGATGTTATCTTATTGGGAGACTTTAATATCGATTTGTTAAAGCATTCCGTGCATACTCTGACTAATAATTTTCTAGAAACTATTTCCTCGTATCATTTTTTGCCTTCAATTTTACGACCCACGAGAATAACTGAAACCACTTCCACATTGATAGATAATATTTTCACTAATTTATTTCCACACATCTTAAATTCATCTATTCTAGTCACGGATATCTCAGACCACTTGCCAATATTGGTGTGGTTCAATCAAAGTCCGTTGCATTTGGAAGCAAGTACCACTACACCTTCTCGGATTATAAATGACAAAACCAGGGAACACTTTGAACTCTTAGTGTCACAGATGAATTTTGAGGATGTTAATAAACATTGTGTAGATAAGGATCCCAATGGAGCTTATGAGCACTTTGTAGAACTCATTACAGGTGCATATAACAAATCATTCCCTGAGATATTATCAAAGAAACAAAAACATCAATCTTTTCATCATCCATGGATGACAAAAGGACTTCTAAAATCATGTAGGAAAAAATCTCGTTTGTACTTAAAATATATTAAAAATCCAACTCAAGTTAACAAAACCAAATTTACAGTCTATAGGAACCTTTTTAAATCACTAAAAACCAAACAATTCAGAATCGTAATCGTAATCGTAATCGTAAACTCGAAATTTCTAAAGCGCCACTCGAAAGCCAAGCGCGGGGCACCAGCTTATTCACGAGCGCTGCAAACCCAGAACTACTATGCAGCAGAATTTTCCAAATATCACAAAGACATAAAAAGAACATGGAATATTATTAGATCAATCATCAACTCTAAACCACAAGAAGCAGGGATTGACTCACTACTTGTTAATGGTAACTTAATCAAATATAAGGAGGCAATAGCCCATAATTTGAACAGTTATTTTACTGAAATAGCCCAGAATCTTAGGTCAAAAATACCACCAGCTGATGCCATTTACACTGACTACCTGTCACCCCCTCTAGTTGACTCTTTTGTCTTCTATCCAACTTCTCCAGAGGAACTAATTTTGCTCAACCGTTCGATGAAACTGTCACATAGCTCGGGCCCAGATCTTCTTGACCCAAGTATACTCGGTCCTAATATAATATTAATGGCCAATCCATTAGTTCAAATTTTTAATTGTTCTTTAGAAACGGGTATTGTCCCGGATAAAATGAAATTTTCAACGATCACATCAATTTTTAAGCAGGGAAATAAGCAGGATTTAGGTCATTATCGGCCAATATCTTTATTACCTTATTTTTCAAAATTATTAGAGAAAGTAGTTTACCAGCGTTTAAATGATTATGTGACTAAAAAGAATATTATTCACCCATCGCAGCATGGTTTTAGACCAGGTCATTCCACTGTGCTCCCATTAATTAATATTCAAGATAAAATATCACAAGCTATTGATCGAAATGAATTTTCTATTGGAATTTTTCTTGACTTATCTAAAGCATTTGATACTGTGGACCATGTAATACTTATTAATAAATTGCAAAACTATGGTATACGAGGTTTACCTCTCCTTTGGTTTAAAGACTACTTAGATAATCGATTCCAGCAAGTTAAATGCAATGGTTCCTACTCTACTTTTCAACTTATTAACTATGGAGTACCACAGGGTTCTATCCTTGGGCCTTTACTATTTCTTTTATATATAAATGATCTAACTAACTCATCCTCACTATTAGAATTCGTACTTTTTGCCGACGACTCTAACGTCTTCATTTCAAATAGCAATTATGATGACTTACTTAGGATATTGAATGAAGAACAAAAAAAATATCTCAGTGGTTTAAAGCAAATAACTTGTCCCTGAATCTTAACAAAACCAATTATATTTTATTCTCCTCCCATAGAAAGATTATTCCGTATGTACTAAGAAAAGTAATAATTGATGGAAAGGAGATTCCTAAGGTGACTTCAGTTAAATTTCTGGGTGTCTATGTGGATCAGCATCTTACATGGAACACTCATATTGATCAATTATCTAATAAATTAGCTAAAAATATTGGAATCATTAAGAGAATATCTTACCTGCTATCACCTAATACTCTATTGACCTTATACTACTCTATGGTACAGCCATATTTGTGTTATTGTAATATGGTCTGGGGGTCCAACTACAACTCAAGACTTATAGGTTAACGATTCTCCAGAAAAAATTGTTCGTATTATAACTGGCTCTCCTTATGTTGCCCATACTAATCAGCTATTTGTTGATTTGGAGATTTTAAAACTTAATCAGATTACAATAATATCAATCGTGTGAATTTATGTTCAAATCGCTTCACAATATTCTTCCTGATCAAATTGTGGTGCGTATATATCAAAATTATTTAATAGTTTGTTTGGGGGCCCTACAATGTAACTAGCGGGATTTCCTCCCTTCTGGGTCTCCATTTGTGTCCACTATTGCACGAGTTTTTTCATAACCTCGCATTCCAGGTCTAGGGATATTCGTCCACACTGGTATCACTTAACCTTAGAAGTTAGAACCACCAGGTTTAACCAATCCCTACCTAGCCTACTCCTTTGGAAATTTTCCCAGTCTTAGCTATATGTTATATAGCTGAATAATTTATGTTACCTATTAAGTTAATGGATTGACAACTTGGTGATACTGGAGATGCTTTGTTTTACTTTGTACCTGACTTGGTGTGCTTGTTTTGTTACAAACGGACCAATAAATGATTTTGATTTGATTTGATTTGATTTAAAAGCAGTAGGAGAATGGGTTTTTAAATCAATGTCGAAAAAACAAAAACAATGGTCATTGGAAAACGTCATGAGGATTTACAGATAAGAAAAGAGAACGGAATATTATAACAAGTTGCCAGATTCGTCTATCTCGGAGGTCTGATAACAGAAGACGGGAGGTGCGAAGAAGATATCAAACGAAGAATTGAACTGGCATGTACGGCATTCGGAAAACTGGGGAAAATGTGGAAAGCAAGAAGCATATCCATCAGAACTAAGATGAGGCTCTATCATACCTTAGTAGAACCAGTATTACTATACGGATCAGAGTGCTGGTGCTTACGGAAAGAAGACGAACGGAGACTGTTGGTAGCAGAGATGAGCTGGCTCAGGAGAATCATAGGTAGAAGCAGGAGAGAGAAGGTCATAAATGAAATAACAAGAGAAGAACTAGGAGTTGATGAAACAATAATAGAAAAAATCAGGAAGAGAAGACTCAGATGGTTCGGTCATGTGAGAAGAATGACGAAGCAAAGACTACCAAACGCTGCACTGCATGGGCATGTGGAAGGAGAAAGAAGCAGAGGGAGGCAGAGGAAGACCTGGATGGACAACACCAACGAAGATCTGAGAGAGAAGGGCACCAGCTTGGCCGAGATCGGAGAAACCATCAGAAGCAGAGAAGTTTGGAGAAAATTCATACAGGCCTCATCGTCATATCGATGACGGAGGAGAAGATAGAAGAAGAAGAAGAAGAGCTGTTCAAGCAAGATATCCGATAGCTTGCCGTATGCTTGGCCTAAAGTTAAGATCATGCCGGCCAAAAATAAGAGCCTCTCTACTGTTGCAGACGGGGACAGCATTTAACTGCATAAATAATTATTTAACAGTTGGGTGAATAGGTCTAGCATAGAGCATCGCTAGTTACTTTCTGTCGTCTTCCATATAGGCAAAAATTGTAATTCATTTCTGTTTCTGCTACTCGACTATGTAGTCACTGCACGCTGCGCGCTGAAACCATATAATAAAAAAATTACAGATTTAGGATATTCGACAAAACAACTACACGTGGCTGTGCACTCAGTGCTTAAAGTGTTGGAAAATAAGTGCATGGACGCCCCTTACCTTTCCAAAAGAAGTGCCTGGACGCCCCTTACGCCTACAGGCTGTGCTGGCCAATAAGTGGCAGGACGGCATTCATATTTTAAAATAAGTGCATGGACGCCGTCCATGACCGTCCAGCCACACTTTAAGCCCTGTGTGCACTCAGGCATTTTCGCGCTTCATTCGTAATAGAGATTCCTTGTTCTTACATGAAATTTTTCTTCTTAATAAATAATCGGCTTTTACGTAAAGAATAACAACACAATAAGGTCTACGTTAGTCCTGGGCACGACGTTAAACTGCATCCATCTTCCGCCACAGGGAACCAACAACGTCCCTGTGCCGGTCCTAAGCCCGGACAAAAGGAGGAAAGCTTGCCAGATTCATTAATTCATTCATTCCGAAAACTTATATAGCACCCCTTCAAGAAGCCTACTCAGAGGCGCTCCCAGTCCAGCTGAAAAAGATAGGTCTTGAGCAACTTGTAGAATGCAGGCAAATTATTCCGAGGTAATAAGAATAATGCAAGCGGGAGCCCATTCCATGTGGACGGGCCAACAACCGAGAAGACTCGATGCTGCCTGGTAGCAGATGGGTGGCGATACGCTGGCAGTAAAAGACCAAGACGATTGAAATCCGCAAAAACCACGCACAAGTGACATAGTGACCCAGATGCTTCAAGGTGTCATGATGTGGAGCTGACATGCACAGGCTGGTCAGGACAGACCAGTGGAGAGAGTCGGGGGAGAGAGCGTGGGACACATACGGGCATTGACCCAGGTTGTCCTTCATGCCTCTCTCCCAATATTCAGACAAGGTGGTCTAGCTGCTCCAAGATGTTAGTGGTATCATGGACCTGCTGACCGGACCGGTTGAAGCTGGGCAACATGACGCGAGACAGACTCAGACAGAGAGTGGCGTCAGACCCCTACGGGCATTTAACCCAATGATTTTGATGATGATGATGATGATGATGATGATGATGATGATGATGATGATGATGATGATGATGATGATGATGATGATGATGATGATGAAGAAGGCTTACGTAATAATAATAGGCTACTTGCAGTCAAAATAATTTGATTTTGCAAAAATCAGCAAAATGTAATTGAAAACGTGGTTGAATTGCAAACTGCTTTGATCAGAACATCAAATTACATATTGTCTCTGTCTTTGTCTTTGTCCTTGTCTCTCTGTATGACTGTCTATATTTCTCTCTGTCTCTCTGTCTGCTTCTGTCTCAGTCTCTGTGTGTCTCACTCTTTCTCTTTCTCTCTCTTCCCTCTGCCCCCCCCTCTCTCTCTGTCTCTAAATGTCTGTCTGTCTGTCTCTGTCTGTCTCTCTCCATCTGTCTAACTAACAATCTAACTGTATATATAACTGCCTATCTATCTATCTATCTATCTATCTATCTATCTATCTATCTATCTATCTATCTATCTATCTATCTATCTATCTATCTATCTATCTATCTATCTATCTATCTATCTATCTATCTATCTATCTATCTATCTATCTATCTATCTATCTATCATCTATCTATCATCTATCTATCTATCTATCATCTATCTATCATCTATCTATCATCTATCTATCTATCTATCTATCTATCTATCTATCTATCTCTGTCTCTCTGTCTTTATCTCTCTATGTTTCTCTCTCACTCTCTCTTGGTCTGTCTCTGTCTATGTCTCTCTCTCTTTCTCTCTCTTTCTCTCTCACTCTATCTTTCTCTCTCTCTCTCTCTCTCTCTCTCTCTCTCTCTCTCTCTCTCTCTCTCTCTCTCTCTCTCTCTCTCTCTCTCTCTCTCTCTCTCTCTCTCTCTCTCTCTCTCTCTCTCTCTCTCTCTCTCTCTCTCTCTCTCTCTCTCTCTCTCTCTCTCTCTCTCTCTCTCTCTCTCTCTCTCTATCTATCTATCTCTGTCGACCTTTGCCATTGAGTTCGTAAATCTAAATCAAGACAGAAACATAGGCCTCTCAGAATGCAGATCCATCATACGCGACTACATGTACATTGTTTCATCTGAATGTTTCATCTGATTTTGCGCTCCATGTTTAAATTTTTTGAACTATTTATTACACGCACATAAATTAAACAACTAAAAGAATGAAAATAATCAATTTTTACTAATGGTTCTATGATTTACATAACCTAGCCTAGGTCAAGAATGAGTTTTGTTCGCCTCCTGAGTAACTTACCCGGCCCGTGAATATAGCAGAACTGAATCAAATGACCACGTGACCAGAGCTTAAATTACTGAAGTTCTTAGGTCACCTGTTCGAATCCTATTAGTCTAAAACCCGTTCTCCAGCATCATTTGTATCTACTAAGATATCAGGGTTAGAGGTCTCTATTTAATTATAGGTACGGGGAAGAACTAACTTACTTGCTCACAGTGGTAGCCTAACTAGAAATGACAACGCAAGATTAGGTTCATATATAAAAGGTATTATTATATTAAGTGCAGTCTGCTCCGATTAACGCAGCATTAAAGATAGCATCTCGTATGCCTAAGTCTTCATTATGAAACTTTAAGGATGCGAACAGTCTACTTTATATCTAAAACATACCGTTCTTATCGCTATGCCTCAGACCCAACTTCTTACTTATGTTGTTAATAAGTTACTACTCAGAGTGAGAACGAAGATGTCAATCGTGTTATAATCTCAACTCTGTCTAACTAAGGCGATCGATCTTGCCGCTCTTGTACCTGACAACTATACCTCCATCACCCAGACCTCTGCGCAGGCCCGCCGAGAGGGGGGGACAGAGGGGGCAAATGCCCAGGGGCCCGGCGTCTTTTAGGGGCCCGGAGGGGCCCGGGCTACAGTGATTATAATGTGTTTCATATGATTACGGGCGGCGGGCCCAACCTATAATCACTTATATTACTTAGCCTATTGTTTGCGATTTATGTTGCTTAAATAGGCCTATGACCTAATAGCTAGGCTATTAGGCTACTGTTACATGACCACAACTGTTTAAGTTTCAAGCAACTGTCCATTAGCCTTCCTTACATGTACTTATCAGTGTTTTGCCAAAGAACACGCTCACTTCCGTCTTCTGCTAAATTATGCGTTATCGGATTTCAATCATAAGTGAACAAATCTAAATAATAAATTTCTCTCGCAACGATGGTAGGCCTATATTTTATAAACACACATCTGGAGTACAAAAACAAAAAGAAAATGCTAATAAGTTTGAAAAAGCAAAAGTTGTTAAACTTATACAGTCGCACACTACCCGGTATCTCAATTCAGAGTCTCAAAAGAAGGCAATCAGAGCCTGTAATTAGGCCTAGGCTGCTCCTACATGGTTGATTCCAGTGAATTAAACGTGCCTGCATGATGATCGTAGCCTATATAACTGAATGGATGAAAATGAAGTTTGTGGTGTTAGTATCTTAATTCCAAAAGAAGACATAATAAGAATTATGAAAATGCTGAAATTATAGACAGGGCTTTTTTAACGTGCAGTTCTTCACAAAATATGCAGTTCTAAATGGATTCGTGCAGTTGTAGAAGCACTTCCGTCACGTTCCGTGCAGTTAAAACTAGTAAAAAAAGGTCATTTTCCTCAGTTGGGGAGTAATTTACCATGGAGGATGAGAAAGGAGAGAAGAGGATGTGCAGTTCTAAAAATTCCTTTAAAACAGCCCTGATTATAGAAACTGTAAAAAGTTTTGTTTTGATGTTGACGCTCTGCCGCCAGGGCCCGTGTTTAGGCCTATAGGCTATGCAAACGATTGAGACGATATAGGCTGTTCTAAAGCTGATAATAAATGGTCCTTTAAGACATTCAGACAATTTTCCAGGCGATGAAGTAAGAGTGTTTCCGAAATGCATTTTTAGGTTCGCAGACAAAAAAATGGAGATGATCGATCGAACTACCAGGATATCATAAGAGATATTATGGCAGTTAAATCCAGAAATGTTGCTTGTTGATTGCCATATTATTTGAAAATTAAATTCTTAACATTAAGAACTGAATAAAACCCCATAAATGTAAGCATTATCGTACTTTCATAACCGCACTATTGTTATTTTTATTTGTTGTTGTGTAAATTTGCTCAAGAGCCTAAAGATAGCTTGGGGCCCGTGACTGCTCAGCCCAGGGGCCCGGAATTTCTGTCGGCGGGCCTGCCTCTGCGTGGAATCCTCGGTTACATGTCCTTATATATCTTAGCTATTTTGTATAGCCCACAGTTGATAGCCAATCATATCTTACAGTACTTCTATTGTCGCGCTGATCTGGCTTCCCAGCGCTACAGCCAATGGAAAGAGACGATATGTGCATGTGTCTCCCCATGATTGACATTGTATATATATATATATGTATATATATATATAATCTCTAAACTCAAGTCATGTATCCTTATCTATATGTATGTTTCCTATGCATGCATAATTTCTCCTCATTATACAGGTACTGCGAAGCGAAAGTCAGCTTCCGACTGGTCCAGTACATCGGCTGTTGGAAAAATCTCTGGCAATGGAAAAGCAATTAATGGAGTGACGATTTTGAAACAGAAAGTCTATGCTATTTACGAAAATTATCCTCAAATTCAGGTGTACGATTCCAACACTCTGAATTGGCTATCAGAATTTAAACTAGAAGATTTGCAACAACCAAAACATTTGACATCCTGCGGTCTAAAGAACTGCCTATACTTAACTGGACTGAAAGAACAAACCGTTTACAAAGCTGCGGGCAATCCAGTTTTAGTGAAATGGAAAACAAAATTGGATGAAGATTCTTACAGTATATCAACAACAAAAGATGGGAACGTTATTCTGGCTGGTTCCGTTACACAAACGCTGCAGGAGTACACGACACACGGAATTCTACTGAGAACGATAATAATGAAGACTGATGTAGGTATGCCCATCAATCCATGGCATGCCTTAAAGCTCGATTCTGGAAATTACTTGATCAGCCATGGTAAGTCACGGGCCAGCAAGCATCGTGTTTGCATGATCAGTCCCGATGGTGATGTGCTAAAGTCCTTCGGTGATGAGAAAGATTCGGAGATGAATGGACTTTTTGGTCCGTTTCATTTAGCGATAGACGAGAAAGGAAATATCTTGGTCGCTGATTGCAACAATCACAGAATTGTCGTACTCAGTCTAGACCTCAAATACGTAACAGAGATTAAAACTGAGTTCCGTTACCCTTCCAGACTTGGCATTGATCCAGCGACTGGGTTTTTGTATGTTGCTTACAACGAACTTCATGCTAGCAAACGTACAGACGGTCAAATAGTTCTACTCCAGCCAAAACATTGATTTCAACGGAACGTCAGCAATGTCTCAGGCTGTTCACTGACACGAATGACACTTGACAAACGAATCTGACTGCTGATGAAGCAATCTCCGTGTAATTTCATCTGAATTTAGTCTGCCATGACAACAGACCATATCTCTTCGAACTTCAGGAAAACTATAAAGTAGCGTAGGTCAACATAACAGTACAGTAACAGTTACTGTTGTATTATGTGCGTGTTAAAGTAAGTGAAGCGAAGATAGGAGCAGATCTTATGATCAATTGACCATTATTTTTATATAGGTTTAACCAGAGCTTTAAGTGTGGCTGGACGATCATGCCCTGCATTTCAAATCTGAACTTCGTCCTGCCACTTAGCCTAGTTCGCCAGCACAGACTGGTAAGTTAAAGGCGTCCAATGCCGTCCGTGTACTTCTTTTTTTAAACTTTAAGCACTGGGCTTAACCTACATGTAGGCTATTTGTACCTAGGCATGTATGAACACAGGCCTATAGGCTACATGCATCAATAAACTTCTTAAGGTACATTAAAAGTAAGTAACTTCCAAAGGTGCTGACTGGAAATCAAAAATTCTACTATTGAAATAGGTGCTACCAGAAATTCACAAAGTTAACGAAAATCTGCTTAATAATAGAAAGAATGGACTTGGCATTCGCTTTTCAGTTTGAAAATGCAAAGCATTCTAAGCACAGTTGGGTATTTAATGATGCTGTAGAAAGATTGACGTAGTTTTTATAAATTACCAAATTCCATTCGTTTTGTCGTTTCTCATAAAAGATAATAATGAGTCGCAGCTACTATTTCTCTGCGCACTAAACACAAACAACTCCCAGTTGGAAATTAATGGGCAATTTTCAAAGTTGCAATCTTTCTAAGTAGGCCTAACTTAAATAGGCCTACAGCTGCTAGGCTGGTAATAAGCCTACATTTAGCGACACTGGTTAGACCCTTAGAGCACAGACTGCACCCACATTTTATTTATTTATTTCAGAAATTTGTATAGCGCTTCTTCAAGGTAGGCCCATGTGGTCTACCTATGACCTACCTGGCTTGCTATTTCTGACTTGATATTTCAGAGACTTATTATCTTGACTAGCACGGTTTGCACTCATGATCTTATAATTTTATGCATTGGCTTCCACCCAAAAGAACAAGACATGGTGAAGATCTTACTCGATCAAATCACTGAATAATGAGCAATGTGGAGGCCATAACTACTATGCAAAAAGTATGCAGTCGCTATAGAAATACGTGCGCCTCTAATCTGAATTTCAGTTGGATTTTCTTCAGGCAAGGCACTCTGAAGTAGATCATTACTATAATTGGTTAGTCCAATTAGGCCTAATACTGGTTTCGTACATGATTTGCTCGCTTACTGGAATGGCTTGCGCTTCCAGTATAGCTTGTAGGCTAAAACCTGTCGAGATACAGATGCAATCTCAGGTCCAACTAGAACAGCTTTTGCATTCGCAGATATCAGCTTAAGACAGAGCGTATGCCTATATGCCTGCAGCTACATCTTGCCCCGACAGTGTTGGCGTCTCACACAGCTTGCACGTGAAACCGTTGCTAAGTGTGAATCACGGAAACTGATCTTTTGTGATAATATTTTGTGACTCTTGAGACTTGACTTTTCGGCAAGCCTATTTTCGTGTTTGGTTTGAATGTTTTTGTCTTTCAAACGCAAAATACCACGTCACCTGCAGTCAAATGTGCCAGAAATTATCATTAGGCCTATATGTACATAAAATTCATTTATAGTTAGGTTCTGCTCATGTACTCCGAAGCTTATTTCCATATTTCCACCTATTGTTAAAAGGCCTTATGCTCTGCGTTCGCGACCACACGACTTTGAACTGCCTAGAAAAGATGACTTTAATGTCATCTCTCGTGTTCTTTTTAAGACTGTTCGCTGTGTTAACTCTAGGAACCAGCAATCTATCGTTCGCATGCTTCCAGCCTGAATTCTACGGACACTCGTTACTTTAGCCCATTTGCTTCTTTAAAATACTTTTTGTTTTTGTTTTCATGTAATAAATTGCGGTATGTCAACTTAGTTTTTCTTGAATAAACGAAGTATATAATTTATAAGGGTAGCCTAAGTGGTGCAAAAGTGGCAGGGTAGGGTAAGAGTGGCATCCCCACTTTCGAAGTATGTACTTATTTTCTGAAACCTTTACCTAGTGCGAACATAGACTATCATTAAGTGTTACGTTTTCATAAGCCGAGAGTTTCCAAGAGTTGAATGGTAAAAAATTTATATCATTTTTTCGATTTTTCACGTTATTTGCAACTCTCGTGATTGTCACAAATATGTTGCTCACTTTCAGGATTAAGATCGCACTAGTTAAAGTTTTATTTTGTATCATGCAGGAATGTGTGTTCTTTTAAATGCCAAAAGTTTTAAGAAATTAGGCAACGCAATAATGTTGATGGATACTCGTGATTATAAGCTCCCAAATCGGGGCAAAAGTAGCATTGTATGCCACTCTTGCCCCCGTTTTACGTGCCACTGTTGCCCCATCACGGACACTTTTGCCCCAGCGGTATGGCAGTTTTGCCCCAGCGGTATGCCAGTTCTGCCCCAGCGGTATGCCAGTTTTGCCCACAAGTATCCTACAAGTATATTAGTTTATTAATTGGTTGGCACTTTTGGCATTGTAAATAATGTACTATGTGATCAAACGTTATATATAAGCGTAAAACTCAGCGAGAAAGTCACATTGACGAAGTATTGTGCCATTCCATGAAAATGGTGTCTAGTGGAGATTTTTCGAAATGCCAGGCAATGATAAAGCTTGGAATTTCAAGCTATTGACCTACGCCATTGGAATCCTGGCTTTTTGCATGCCTATATGCCTATAATTGAGTCTATTGACGTTTCAATAAAGCGTCGGGACATGTCTGTGACTTGGAGATCTGCTAGACCAGTGCAGGATGAAGTGATGAAGGCAACCAACGTTAGGCTGGAATCGGCCAATAACACAGAACGATCAGACAAACAAAAGTGAAGAAACTTCAACAGGATATTCATTCATTAGATGCATTTGTATAGCGCCTCTTCAAAGAGACTACTCAGTGGCGCACCCAAACTTAGCAAGGCCAAATAAAACTGTATCAAGAAGCCTGAGAATGACTTTTATAAAGGGAGCAGGGTGTCAGAGGAAGGCCATTCCAGGTTGATGCATATAGTGGAAGTAGGCAATGAGCAAAGGGGACCGAGAACAGACTTTTCAGTTGAACGATGGAGCGGAAGTGGCGAGCACTAAGAGTATATAGGGTTACAGAGCTCTCAAAGGTAGGAAGGAGCAAGGCCTAGCAGGCAGTGCCAGACTAGGGTAGAGATCCTATTCTCTATTTGCTGCTTGAGAGGAAACTATAGTTGAGAACGTCAAGCATATAGCTGGAGATAATGGCTGAATTTGAGTATGGGGCCAATATGGCGGGCTGCAAAGAGCAGGACGCGATCAAGGCAACTCAGACAGGCACTCTTCCATGCTCAACCAGCGTGCTGCCTTAGGCAAGCATAGAAAGAGCAACAGTAGTCAAGTCTGGTGGTAATGAAAGAATGAACGCGGGTAGCAGCAACAGTAGGAGTAAGCGAGCGAGCAACGGTGCGTAGTTGACGCAGTTGATAATAACAGACACGGTTGAGTGAGTTATTGTTTGGAGCGAAAGTTAATTCTTGATCCAGAGCAACACCAAAGTCACGGACTTTGGTTGAGAAGACATAATCAGGAAAGGCAGCACCAATAGCCCATATTATACAGAAGCAACTTTAAAACAGGACACGAAAGTGAAAAGGTTCCAAAAGCTTATGATGAAAAGAAAACTTGGAACATCACCCGAATTCAAAGAATCAATGCAAAGCTCAAATCGCCCCGGAAAACCAGAGCTCCGTGCTCAACCAGCGTGTTGTCTTGGAGAACCTACGAGCACTAACAACTGATAAGTCAAGCCACAAGATAGTGCAATCAATTTTAAGGTAGCATCTGCCTTTGAAATAAGTCATATAAGAGTCTATACCGCCCATATTTTCTTTAGGCGAAATTGCGATTAGTGATGATCTCGAGAGAAAGAAAGAAACTGTTCCTGTCTGGCCCTTCCAGGAAATGTAAATATGATACGCTACCAATGGGGCTTAGCCCATCTTCACCTATGAGGACATTCAGGACAGTGACGCCACTGACTCTCAGTCTATGCTCAATGATTGCTCATCTGCGAAGAAATTCAGTTAGTGATACCGCTGATACTCAGCATATCCTCACCTGTGTGAAATTCAGGCAAGTAAAGCAGCGTT
The DNA here is from genome assembly GCA_949752735.1 of Lumbricus terrestris. Lineage (NCBI taxonomy): Eukaryota > Metazoa > Annelida > Clitellata > Crassiclitellata > Lumbricidae > Lumbricus > Lumbricus terrestris. The sequence goes on from OX457037.1 coordinate 6,567,771, forward strand.
TAGGAATAAAGTGGCTTCATGTAAAGGCCTGACGTCTAGTTCTCTTGTTCAGAAAAGCCATCGCTAGGTTCTTCTGCCTACTGCTGTTGGCAAGCGTAAAAGGAGGATCGAATATTTAGCAATGATGCAGGAAGGCAAGTGCGTGCAAAGCAAGTCTACAGAGGAAAACGTGCATAAAATGGAGCAAAGAGGGGGCTACCTTCTGCGATGGCAGGCAGGCCCGCCGAGAGGGGGGGACAGAGGGGGCAAATGCCCAGGGGCCCGGCGTCTTTTAGGGGCCCGGAGGGGCCCGGGCTACAGTGATTATAATGTGTTTCATATGATTACGGGCGGCGGGCCCAACCTATAATCACTTATATTACTTAGCCTATTGTTTGCGATTTATGTTGCTTAAATAGGCCTATGACCTAATAGCTAGGCTATTAGGCTACTGTTACATGACCACAACTGTTTAAGTTTCAAGCAACTGTCCATTAGCCTTCCTTACATGTACTTATCAGTGTTTTGCCAAAGAACACGCTCACTTCCGTCTTCTGCTAAATTATGCGTTATCGGATTTCAATCATAAGTGAACAAATCTAAATAATAAATTTCTCTCGCAACGATGGTAGGCCTATATTTTATAAACACACATCTGGAGTACAAAAACAAAAAGAAAATGCTAATAAGTTTGAAAAAGCAAAAGTTGTTAAACTTATACAGTCGCACACTACCCGGTATCTCAATTCAGAGTCTCAAAAGAAGGCAATCAGAGCCTGTAATTAGGCCTAGGCTGCTCCTACATGGTTGATTCCAGTGAATTAAACGTGCCTGCATGATGATCGTAGCCTATATAACTGAATGGATGAAAATGAAGTTTGTGGTGTTAGTATCTTAATTCCAAAAGAAGACATAATAAGAATTATGAAAATGCTGAAATTATAGACAGGGCTTTTTTAACGTGCAGTTCTTCACAAAATATGCAGTTCTAAATGGATTCGTGCAGTTGTAGAAGCACTTCCGTCACGTTCCGTGCAGTTAAAACTAGTAAAAAAAGGTCATTTTCCTCAGTTGGGGAGTAATTTACCATGGAGGATGAGAAAGGAGAGAAGAGGATGTGCAGTTCTAAAAATTCCTTTAAAACAGCCCTGATTATAGAAACTGTAAAAAGTTTTGTTTTGATGTTGACGCTCTGCCGCCAGGGCCCGTGTTTAGGCCTATAGGCTATGCAAACGATTGAGACGATATAGGCTGTTCTAAAGCTGATAATAAATGGTCCTTTAAGACATTCAGACAATTTTCCAGGCGATGAAGTAAGAGTGTTTCCGAAATGCATTTTTAGGTTCGCAGACAAAAAAATGGAGATGATCGATCGAACTACCAGGATATCATAAGAGATATTATGGCAGTTAAATCCAGAAATGTTGCTTGTTGATTGCCATATTATTTGAAAATTAAATTCTTAACATTAAGAACTGAATAAAACCCCATAAATGTAAGCATTATCGTACTTTCATAACCGCACTATTGTTATTTTTATTTGTTGTTGTGTAAATTTGCTCAAGAGCCTAAAGATAGCTTGGGGCCCGTGACTGCTCAGCCCAGGGGCCCGGAATTTCTGTCGGCGGGCCTGATGGCAGGTACCTGAAAATAGAATGACAATGGAAGCCGAGAAATAAATAAATGCATTTAAAACACAGACAATTTTAAAGCCACAATAGACTCATTTCTTGTGTGCTTTTGTCTTTGTCGTTTACTGACTAAAACTTTTGTCTAAATGTCAGAAAATATTTAGCATTGTTGTGATTATTGTGATTTAAACTTAATACAGAGTGCCAATTCTGTAGATTGCTTAGCAAAACCGGTACTTGGTGGATTTCAGGGAAGGTATCTTCTCATCACACTATGCATTACTGTGTGCAATAGTCTGATTTAATATGTAAAACATAAATTCCTGCTTATTGTAAAGCAAAATTGGTGAAAACGTAGCCTATGTAACTGTCTCTGGGGGTACGAAGGGCATGCCAGTCTTGCCCACAACAAGGGGTAAAAGTGGCATGATACTCATGCCCCACATGGTGGGGCAAGAGTGGCCTTTTGGGTGCCTCCACCTCAAGCCAGATTTTGAAGAAGAAATCGTATCCAGTAGCAATTTAAGGAATTTTATGGATGCACCGATGATCTACCTACACCACAAAACAAATTTCATCTTGATATGTTGAATATTGCATATTTTATTCCACATTTTGTGACTTTATGCCACTCTTGCCCCCACCTCCCCTACTCCTTTTATTATTGCTGTTTTGTTACTGTGGTAACGCATGTCTACACGATGAGCGTAGACTTTTAGGGGGGGACAACGGGGGACGGTCAGGGGTTGAACCTGACCATCCCCCCGGCATAGGCGCAACCGCCCTATGGGACCCACGAGACTCTCTCCCAACTTCTGAGAGGCTTTGGACGGTCCCCCAACTTCCGACGAGAGGCTTGGGATGGTCCCTTCCAACCTTTGCCACCGACTCCTGCTTTGTTTTTTTTACTGTTTTGTCACTGTGGCAATGTCTGTCTACACCCTGGGCGCAGACTTATGGGTTGGGGCAGCGGGGACGGTCCCGTCCTAGTTAGTGATGGGGGACGGAGGTGCTTATATCCCTCCCCAATATTTCAAAAATATTTAATAAATATCATTATTCATTTTTGCCGTTCGTTCGTTCCCCCAAAGCCAGCACCAAGTCTTCACCTATGGTCTACAGAAACTCTACACTGTCAGGAAATGGAAATGGACACATGTTTCTCATTCTTTAGTTCCACTGTGTGCTGATTTATATGTGCATTTGAATAAATGGATAATTTATAAATAAATAAATAAATTTGGATATTTGTTGCACGACTATAAGCTAATTTTTTTTTACCATTTTACCGTTTCTAAGATAGATAGGTTTCTCTAATAACACGCTGGACTTCTGTCCCTCTTCCGGTTAAACGGAAATGAACACTCATGATTATTGATAACGCCTAACATTCTTTGGTCCCACTGTGTCTTAATTTACGTGTAGACCTATAATATTATTAAAATCAATAAGCTTATTTGTTGCATGACTTCTGTCCCTTTAGGCTAGGCCAAAGCTTTGCATCCCTAGAAGCTGCGCCATTTTTTGTAAGCAATGTCAAATGTCAATTACTATGGCTCATTAAGTGATTGATTGACTGATTTAGATTTAGACTTTCACAGATCAAGGTGGTCTAGGTGCTTTTATTTCGATATCATCGTTGCAAAATTTCAGGCAAACTAGAACCCAAAATGCACTAGATTTGGCATCAAATGCTCAAAATTGCGTCGGTTTATTTGAAATAGCTCCTTCAAGAATTTCAATTCACGACCACTAGCTGAAACCGGTTACGGTTTCATCAGATTCTACCCCCACATCACCATTCTATTCAAAATCTTTTCAATTTCTCGCTATGTAATTTTCTTTTTATACCTTTGTAAAAAACGTTAATTCACATAATTATTATTTGCTCTTATCTTATCAAGCCTCGCAATTTTTGTATTTAGGCTATATTAATATGCACCGTTTTTCTTTGCGGCCGTCTATCTGCATTCTACATGCTTACTTCTCGTCGAAAATGATCGCATATAAATATAGTAGGCTATACGCATGACTACCATACAAGAGTAAGACATAATTATTCGAAGAATGCGTATGCCCATGAATACATTGAATAACCTTTACACATAGCGTAATATGCGCTATGTCCGTGACTGCCGCCCCTGAAGCCTGGGGTGGCTATTATGTGCCACATGTACGCCGGAGTATTTTACGCTATATTTATGGACATTGTTATTCTGGGAGCGGATCTTACTCTTGTAAGGAAATCATGAGCAGGCGCATTTATTGGAATATGTACTCTTTGCGTAAAAGAGGTGGTTATAGATTTCTAGGTTATCGCACATGCGCATAGCCTACTATATTTATATGCAACCGTTTCCTACGAGAAGTAGGCCTAAGGAAGTAAATAGACGGCCTAAAGCAAAACGATGCATATTTAACATAGCCTAAATACGAAAATTACGAGGCTTGATAAGAGCAAATAATAATTATGTGAGTCAACGTTATTTACAAGGGTATTGGAAGAAAATTACATAGCGAGAAGTGAAAAGATTTTGAATAGAATGGTGATGTGGGGATAGAATCTGATGAAACCGTAACCGGTTTCAGCTAGTGTTCGCCGAATTAAAATTATTAAAGTTCCTTTTCTATTTCCTGTTGGTTTTTCGAACTGTCCAGTTTCACGTGTCATGCGTTTGATTTATTGTAGAGTTTAATATGCAAGCTGTCTCTACAACAAACTAATTACAACCGATAAAAGGGCCGCTACGTTAGGCAAGCGAACCATAGATTGGTATTCCTACCACGACGCCAATATAATATTTGCCGTCGACGAAGTATACGAGATAAAGGAGCTATTTCTTGGTTTCTCGAACTGTCCAGTTTCACGTGGCATGCGTTTGATTTATTGTGGAGTTTAATATGCAAGCTGTCTCTACAACAAACTAATTACAAGTTTACAACAGATAAAAGGGTCGGTACCTTCGGTAAGCGACCCATGGATTGATATTTCTACCATGACGCGGCGCTTCGAATGCAATTTCCTAGGGTATTTAGCCAAATTTTAATATTTTGTTACAGCGAAAATAAAAGGCAATATAATGTTCGCCGTCGACGAAGGATACGAGTTCATTGCAGACGTTTTAAACACGTTTTGACATGTAAAGCGTGGTCGAATGCAGCGAGTTTCGAGTCAGGGCTTTTTTTAACGTGCAGTTCTACACAAAAAGTGCAGTTCTAAATGGATTCGTGCAGTTATAGAAGCACTTCCGTCACGTTCCGTGCAGTCAAAACTAGTAAAAAATAGACAATTTTTCTCAGATTGGGAGTAATTTACAATGGAGGACGAGAAAGGAGAGAAGATGATGTGCAGTTCTAAAAATTCCTTAAAAACAGCCCTGTTTCGAGTCACAAACCAACGCCATCTTAGGGAGTAGAGACCTACACCTGCCCGAGAATGGGCGTAGCGTTATTCGCATTTTAAAGGTCTGCGCCTGACCCATGATTACCGTTTTAAATCGTTATTCGGATGTAGACCATATTTACGCTGGAGTATTAGATACGCGTAGCGTATGTATGGCACATAATAGCCGCCCCTGAAGCGTTGCAACTACACAGATTTTTACACGGGCCACCTCGCCTCCACTAAACACACCTCGACCCTGCGAGGTGTGTGTTTGGGGTGGGTAGGGGTGAGGGGGTGGGGTGGGTGGGAGAGAGGGAGGCGAGATAGGGGTAGGGAGGGATAGATTGGCAGGGAACGACCGAATACTAAAATTCCCGGGCAACGCTGGGTAGGGTACCCTAGCAAGTTAATTTAATAAAATCCTATCTCAATGTACAGCAAGAAATAGTTTCACACACGCAACTTGAATTTATTGAGCACATAATGTTTATATTTAAAAAGTGTGTTAAAGTGAATTGCAATTAGTTGCTCATTATTTCTCCTAAGTAAAGCAAATGGTGCGTTTGCAATTAGCCTACATCAAGACTTTCCCGCCATTAATAGCCATATTTGACATACGTAGGTTACCATAACAAATGATGATGCATGGGTAAAAATTCCAGACTTCCTTCTCGCCTGTTACGGAATCTGTGTACCTGGTATTCGTTGCAAATTTAATTCAATTCTGAACATGGTTGTTATAGAATCTTGCATTTCAAAGTTATCGGAAACTTTAAATGCATTTTCACCACAATATTATTGTAATTTGAAACCTATTTTTACTTAATACTGTGGACAGGAACATGGTAGAACAATAAGATTTGTGTCATTTTAAAGAACAGACCTTCGTCTTTTAAAACATGTAGACTATTACGCTCGAATTGTACTAGCCTAAATGCGACTTTAGCTTGGTTTTGGTCTGATTGGTCACGTATGATTATGCTCTGCTCTCGGAAAATATCCATGCTTAAATCTGTACAGTGCACTGTACATGCATATAATATCAACGCCCGACGAAAGAAGCGCGGTAAATCTAAACTAAATTATGGGCTTGGCCTGATTTTGAACCATATAGCTTACACCTATTGCGTCTACCTTCATATTCAACCATGGTTGGAACGACTTTCATTGTCTGGTCAGAGTTCATATTTGGCTTGGCAAATCGCACAAGCTACACTATGTAGATCAGGTAGGCAATGCATATACAATGCTGCAAGGCTACGAGTCACAAAATCATTAGACCGCAGAATGCTGCCCAGTCAAACTCTGGATCATAATATTATAGGTCTATGCCTAAAGCGTAGCTTGGGCGTAGGCTGTAACGCGGATAGCCTACAGTCAGTAGGCCTGTCCTAGTAAGACATCGAGTTTTACTTTTGTGAAGAGACTGTGCAGGCCGGAAGTTGTCTAAGTGTAAAATTCATATAAGCCGTGTTGGGATTTTGAAGTAAGTATTACAAGACTATAATAGACACCGTATGCAGTTAGGTCTAGTGTGCTTATAAAAATATACGGCTTTTCCTAATAGATCTCTTACATGTAGATCTCGTCGAATGCTTTTGTCTCATCTGTAAATATTCTGGCATGGCTGAATCGTAAAATATAAACTACTGGCCAGGCCTGCTTGCAATGGGAATGTGTCTAATGGTCAAAGACTGATAGCACGAAACTTATAGTACTAGGGCCTACGATATTAATATTGACAACAGTTACTAAATACTAATAGTGTGTGAGTATTCAGTGATAATAGCCTATTATTAATGGTAGACCTATGTCTAATATGCTGATATCGACGTCTAAAATATAAGTAGGGCTACATATAATAGGCCTATAATATTATATTAAAACATTTATAAAGCGCCTCTAATAGGGTAAACCACCCAAAGGCGCTTTCAGAGCGCAAGGCAATGAGAGAGAAACTAGGCTTTGAGAAAAGCATAAATTATGAGGAGGAAGCTGAAGTCTGAGATCGAGTAGATTGGGTGTATTCCAAAGAGAGGGACCAATTGAGGTAAAGGATCGGAACTGAGCCATATAATGTTCTAGTAGTGTCATAGTAGGTCCCTATGAGCAACTAGGCCTACATGCAGAAGACCAACTCTGTTTGAAGAGTAGAGTGGACGATGCGATGAGGCTGAACGAGACCGGAACATTACATCGGCTAGATATTTCGGAGCAAGATCCCAAGATGCAGGGTTTTTGACGTGCAGATCTACACAAAATGTGCAGTTGTAAATGAATTTGTGCCGTTTTAAAAACGATCCTGTTCAGTGATAATCAATAAAAAAAGGTAACTGCAGCCGGTTTACCACGGTAGGCTGGAACGGAATGGAACGAAGGACTTGTTCAGTGAATACTGCAGGAAGGTCAAATTTTAGACGGATGACTAAAACAAGGTCGTTAGAAAGTTTGGCCGCCAAAGCCACGCTGGATTCAAATTGCTGGTTGTGCAGTTCTAAAAATATCTTTTAAAAGCCCTGCAAGGATGAGGGTTTTCACCGCTTTGTAGCAGGAAGTTGAACAGGAAGAACTTAATTTAACTAAGGCGGCAAACTGGACATTGGTTTTTCAGTTTTGATCGTTATACCTATTTGCCTATGAATCACCGTTGAGCAAATTTTAGTGTCTTGTTACACATTCTGCGTACCGGTACTGCTTTGCGTGCCAGTTAATTCCTCAAAGTCAAAATTTAATGTCTACTTATTTTTCATGTTGAAATGCATTACAATGAAATGTTCCTAAGTGCTTCAACGAGAACAGGAAAAGAGGTTTGCACTGTCGATCAGAGTTGCTTGGATCACGCAAGTAGCCTAAGTATAAGGTATAAGACTTAGGCTAAGCCTACTTTATTCAAAGCAAAACTATAGGTCTATAATTAGATGTAGGCTATTAAATGTTTCAAGAAACTGTTATTTCTTTCAAAAACCAATTTCGGTGAAAACTTCAGCCCTGAGTAACCTACAAGAGATTTAACGTAGGGTTTGGTTTGAGATATCATAACTTGAGATACACCAATGGATAGAGCATTCATTTCTGCACACAATAGTATATTTAAATTTAAAAATATGAATGCACCTCGAAATTATGCAATTTTGTTACATACGAACTCGCCAAATCCACAAAACGTTCATTATGCATAAGCAAAGTATTAAATTCTTTTGAATATGTGGGTATAATGTCTACAACTCTACATGTATGTATAATATACGCAGATATGTATGTTTGTATGTATATACGTATGTACAGGGTGGGCTATAAAAAAGTAACCCCTAAGGTTTGGCCAATATCTTCTTCAAAAGTCTTAATTTTTAAATCAAATTTTACAGTCTTAAAACAATTCATATTCACATGCAATGGCCAAATTTCATCAAGATTATTATGCTAAACAGAACAAAAGTTATATATAACTATACTGAGACCACCCACTGTTTTTAAACGATTCATGCTTTATCAAATTTCAACGAAACAAAATATTTGATTCATTCTATGAAAATCCTGCTATCTAGATGTCAAAGTAGAAGAAATCCAAAAGCAAGCGAATGACGCCATTTAGCCAACCCACTCCACATGAATCGGAAGCAACCAATGTTGGCTGTGTTAAGCTTAAATACCTGCATCTGTTCTTACGAACTCTGAACCAGAACTACGTTTAAGTAGGCTTAAGCAGTGATTGATCGTGAATATCTAGGCAGATATTGCGTATTTGTGTTTCAGTCAATGATGAACAACGACAAAATTCGCCAGCGTGTGAAGAATAACTACGCAGCTTTTGTAGCAGATGTTGACCCATACCGATTGAGTGACTATCTGAAAGAAAAAGGCATCATTTCAATCGAACAATGGCAAGACATGTGTGGCAAAAACCCAACGGATCGCCACCGATGCCGGGCTCTACTGGATTTTCTACTTAGCGGAAACGATCCAAGAGCTTTTGTGGTCGTACGAAACGTTCTTGAAAAAGAAAATCACTATTTATTGGGCGAAATCGATGACGAACCTTCTGGTCTTACAGAAGGTGACAGCCTACAGCACTCTGTAATAAATCCATTATTATTCGCGAAATAATATAAAGCCGTTTAAACATTCGCACTAGGCCAACTCTCAGGAGTCAGGACTAGCGTTGGAATTGAGAATGTCTAATGCGTTGTTGTCGAACAAGCCTATGTGAGCAATTATAGTGAAACCCATAATAATGATTTTATTACACTATATTTGCTTAATTTTCTCTTTTCCGTCAGAAGTTAGGTTAACGGTTTCCGTGTCTTTATGACATCGAGGATATTTGCGGAATAGTGACACAATGAAACCATGATTTTCACGGTAAAGTTAGAGCAGAATAAGATTAGATTCTAGAGCCAACGGGACGAAAATTAAACACAAGGACACGTGGTTAATAAATGAGAAAGTGAATCGGAAATATTTTAAGGGTGTAGGCTCTCATATGAATTGAAAGACACAACAGTAAGCCTGACTATGTTACTATTTTAATGTAGGGCCTAATGGTAAACCCGCGGCCTGTATCGAATGTCGGGATTGCATTTATCTTGATAACATGACCAATTCTATTTTATAACCATATAGGCCTATAGTAATAATATTGTCCATGTCTTCGTTTTAGATAAGAAAACTATAAAACTTCTGCAATTTGAGTTGCAAAGTCAGGAAAAGCGTTTGCAGGAAGGTTAGGCCTATATTTTATTATAATATAAAATTCTTTGTGAAATGGTAACAGTACGGCTATGCGATAAATCAATAATTAGCCTAGGCTACAACTATAATTATACACGATTACACGATTCGCTCCCATGTAGGCATAACATAGATTTGCAGCAGTCATCAGCAGTCAAATGAAGACTTTGTCTTTACGGTAGACACAAATAATCGACCATGCCTATTTTAATTAATGTAACACTTTTTTGTAGGTGTAGGGCCTAAACTTAATCACAAATTCTTAGGACTGCATTCCTAAAATTTCAAAACCATTTTAAGAAACATACGGTTTTGCGAATCCTATTCAGTCAAGTCTGGTCACTTTTTGATTCTGGAATAGAATCGTGGAAGAGCATGCCTCGGAGACAGAATGGTGCTCCATTGCTGATTTGCGGTGTAGGCCTATAGGCCTAAGTCTATGCCTGTTTATCTCTGTTAGCTTGCACATTAGACTATAATTCGCCACAATTGCAATAGGCCTAGGTATAACGGTGCAGAACCGGATAGAGTAGGCTATATTTTATTGAACTCATATAATGTTCGTGTTTTCAATCTGAGTGAAGAGTTACACGAGAGAAAGCAAGCCTGAGAGACCAGATTTCTACTGTCGATAAATAAGTTACAATAAAAGTATTAGAATATACACTCTCACTCTCGCAACTTCTGCTTCTATCGTAGGCTATTTCGAAAATTAAATCATGTTTGTGCTAATAATAGTAGGCTTAAATGACTTTCGAATGAAAGTAATTGCTATGCAATGATGTGTGCAAACGCAACACAACACATAATTATGGCAGATTGCACTTTGAACTGCAACTACGCAGTCGCAAATCTTTATTGTCTTGGTGCAGAGCGCTATTTTGTGCTTACTTGTTGTTCTTTTTCGTTATTTGTCTATGGCTGTTAAGTTTTAACACTCACCGATTAGATTATATCAAACGCTGAGATATTTGTTGCAATATTTTGCATATTCACAGCTCAAGCTGAAATCGAGAAATTTCGCAAGAGGGTAGCTGAACTGGAATCTGAACTCGTTAAATATCACCTCAAGGAGAAAAGACAGCCAAATCAATCTCATTCAAGTAAGAATCATAGACAGTTCGCACGTAGCCTAGAAATAAAAAAGGAGTTTCAGTAAAATTCTGTCACCGATTTAATTCGGGTAGCTTATGTTAGACAGTTGGAGTAAAGGTCATGTTTCAGAATTGTGAATTATAGCCTACTTTATTCGGATAACTGTATGATAGTATTTTTTTAGGTTTTTGTACATAAGCGAAATAATAAGTATTGCGTAAGTCAAAGATTTCCACATCGTTAGGCCTAATACCAAAGGGTGCGGGTTGTATTTACTCAGCCCCAATTCGTACAGCGACATAAAAATTGTTTAAGACATTTTAGCCATGTTCTAGAGACTTAGGGAACTTATTTATTCACAGGCGTTTCGTCTGATTTTGTCTACGGATGTGAGCTACTGATTTACTCTTAACACAGATGATAACACACTAGTACTAAACTAGACTGTGTGGGAGTTTTCTGTATAAACAGTATACTTACCCAACTTCTACTGTATTTTATATTGTACTGTATTTAATCATTTCTATGGCACCTCTAGTAGGGTGAACCGTTCAGAGACGCTCCCACTGCACAAGGCCTCGCGAGAAGGAGCAGATTTTGAGAAGAAAGAAGGAAGAAGAGAGAGTCCGTGTCAGACAGAAGTGTAGAGCGAGAAGAGGAGTCAAATGATCGAGACTGAACCATAGCAGTTCTACAGGGTGGGCCAAAAAAGGCCCCCAAGGTTTTTTGTCAATATCTTGACCAGAAGTAAGAATTTTGAAATGAAATTTTACAAGCTTTAAGAATTTATTCAGCTGTTCATGTGAAGGTTCAACTGATTGCAGCGAAGGCATAGGCCTGCATCATAAACTTTGCATACATAGGCTAAGCCAAAACTTGCCCAGCCTTGGCCCCTAAAAGTAGCCTAACCGCAGTGTATTCGCCCCTCTGCCCATTCTTCTCGTGTGCGAGGGCAAGAACAGAATCTGCTTTTGTACAGAGACATAGGCCCAGGGGCGGATCCAAGGTGGGTAATCGGGCCATACCCCATTTGACATTTACACAGAACGTGGCCCCCAATTACAGAATGTGACTAAAAAGGGTTATCATATTTTAAAGCAACGCAGTTGGCACGTTTTCCCCATAAATTTTGGGGAAAGACTAAAAAAAGGATGTCAGAAAAATGTCCGGTGAAAACCGTACTTACCATGATTCCTCTCCCATTTGCCCCTTCAAACTTTTTGGATTCAGCACTGCATAGGCCTATAAGTGCAAGACGTCATTTATTTCGCATTTATTTTTCGGGCAGAAAGTAAAATCTTTCCCTCCCACTGCTGAAATCTCCCCTACGCCTATGAAGCCCACTTTCGTCTTCATAAGACACATGAGCTATGATCCACAGATTCGCAAAAAATATTTTACCTTTGCATTCTTCTCAATCTCAAATGAATCGGTGTCAGAAGCGACGGTCAACTTAGGTTTAAAACCGTTGACAGATAAAGATAAGAATCAGATGGAAGTGAAGTCAACGGAATCGTCGTCATTGGCTTTGACCGATGACACAAACTGTTCTAGTGTAAAGGCAGGAGCAAATGCAGAACTGCATCACCATGTCTATCAAAATGGTAAGAACATTTTTAGAAATGCGAAAATATATAGGCCTAATTATTTTGATCAGTAACTGTTATCGTGACCATTAAGGTGGAGTGAAAAAACGAAAATCAGAACTATGAAAAGTAATAGCAACCAAACGTTTCCCAACGATAATTATGCGGTCATGAAATGTGAAAAATATTAATGTATTCAGCCCCACCAGAGGGTAAAAGTTACGAGAAATTGCATTTTTGAGGCAAAAACTTGAAGGTTTTTCTTAGGAAAAAGGCCTATTCTTAGTGCAAAGTTATTAACTGCCATTCAATATCCCGATGGAAAGAGCTATAAAAACTAGGCATGATCGTTGATGAGCGTATAGCCTACTCCTTTAAATGAACTTGGTCTGAGGAGAATGTGAATAATATATAGGCCTAGTTGAAAACCAGAAAGAAAGTTTTCTTTGCAGTGCTTCGAAGTTCTGCCTCAGAATTTAAACTGAACAGAGTAGGACCTAGACTATGCAGAATTAATAAACTTTCATAGGACTATGGCTGCAGGTTTGCTGTTCCTCGAATTTTTTTCCAAAATAGTCTATCAGCTCAAATTTCATGTTACCGGTCATGCTCGAGAGTTTGGCAGTTTCAATGTCCAGATGAGAGTGTTTTTGAAAGGTGTCTTAAAGTGTGAATGAAGCTATTGCAGCTTTAGCTGTGTTGCAGACAACAAAGATGAGTCTGTTCGAACGCCGTTACGATCGCGAAAACTGAAACCGATATTTGAAATCACGAGGAACTTGGACTGTAACAGACTACAATCACTCTAAGACACAGTGGTTAGGATAAATTTTTAAAGAACACGATTGCTTGCTGATGATCAATGATGCATGCAAGCATGTGAGACAATTAATATCTGGGCCTAAATATAAAACACGATATAATCAAAGACCTTATAGTTACACTTTACACTTAATGGAAAGAGCTATAAAAACTAGGCATGATCGTTGATGAGCGTATAGCCTACTCCTTTAAATGAACTTGGTCTGAGGAGAATGTGAATAATATATAGGCCTAGTTGAAAACCAGAAAGAAAGTTTTCTTTGCAGTGCTTCGAAGTTCTGCCTCAGAATTTAAACTGAACAGAGTAGGACCTAGACTATGCAGAATTAATAATGTAAGTTAACTATAAGGTCTTTGATATAATGCTCTATTAAACCTAACGTTGTTGGCTGAACATCGAATGTTGGACAGCGCAGGGTTGAAGTCTTGACATCTTTACAAGCCACCGACATTTAGTAGCGTAGGCCGTGTCCTATGTACGGTTAGTCCGTTCTAATGCTTGTTGAGAGATGACTTGCTGATTTCCGCAACATTGTGCCTATAGGCCTATGCAATATAATGTGGACAGTGTAAATTGGCATAGATGTCATGTCAGCAGGGCCGGATTAAGGCATGTTCGACATGTTCGGCCGAACAGGGGCCCCCACACTTTAGGGGGCCCCCACATATGCAATATAAATATTTTTAATAACTTTCGATCATAATTGTAAAAATGAGTAAACTATCTTGGAACAAATTATGAAATTATTTTTTAACTACTGATTTTAGCATAATACAGACTTATAACTTTTGAGCATGTGTGGGGGCCCTTATTGGAGTTACCAATTCCAAGCAGACTTATCTTAAAATCGGCCTGAAATTCTAGCAAGCTATGGCTATCAGTTTTGAGTGTAAGACATTTCCTCCTGGACAAAACCCGGACAAAACCCCCGGACAATAACCCCCGGACAATTCCCCCTGATTTAGCCTAGGACATTAACTCCCCGGACTGTTCCCCTTGGTGCGCAAATAGCCATTTTCTGTAGGTACAATTTGCTCAAACTTATGCTAATTATCCAGTTCGCGGTGCTGTGTCAACTAGTAATACAGTGTCATACGGGTAAACACCTGTCGCTGTCATTCAGGCATGAACTTCTAGCTTGTTAGTGCCGTTCAGTCATTCCGATATTAAGCTAATACCTGTTGGTGTAATTTAGAACAGCATGAATTGCTGTCATCAATCCAGCTTCCATTTAGGCAAAGATTTGTTTAATCCAACTTCTATTTAAATAACAGTTATTTTTATTCATTCAGCTCCAATTTGAGCAAGAATACTTTCATCAATCCAGTTCCAGTTTAAGCAAGAATATTTTCGTCAATCCAGTTCCAATTTAAGCGGGAACATTTTCATCAATCCAGCTTCCATTTAAGTAAAATTTATTTTGTATCAATCCGGCTCTTATTTAGCGAGAATTCATTTCATCAACTCATTTTGCGTACTTAGGACCTGGAACGGCATTTTATAGTACAACCACTTAACGCAATATGTTCTACTTCTACCAGGTTTTGTGTCCTGCCCTAAGGGAATTGTCCGGGGGACTTTTTGCCAGGGGGGCTTGTCCAGGGGGTTTTTGTCCAGGGGGAAACGTCCGCTATCAATCAGTTTTAACTGCTTAGATATAATTATAGTCTATATGATTTTAGATACTTTACACCTCTTACGATCGGAATTCAAGTGCTGTGCAACGCATTTTATGAAATGGCATCATTATACACTCTGCTTTTACGAATTAGGTCTACTACATGCTTAAACGCGAAAATATAGGCCTATATTAGGGATCAGTGGCGGCGCTACAGAAGGACAAATCAGGGCAAATGCCCTGGTAGAAATTCTTTGCCTTGGTCGTTGTCCTGCCACAAGACTGCCAGAATATTTTCTCTGCCAAGAATTTATTTAGGGCATAAAATCGCTTCTGCACAGTTTACTTGTATGAGTGCCCTGACTATGCCCTAGTTACAAAAGTCTGATTCTAATATTCTTAAACGGTAATAGATGAATACTTTAGCACTAGACTAGAATATAAAAAGACATGTTCATATTGTAAAAAAATAAGGATCGAATTACTAATAGACGAGTGTTGATTCGTTTAATATAACACGTTTTGTATCAATTGCACGTGTGTCCTTTTTCAGTGAGTCTGTAAGGTTTGGGCCCTCACAGTTTTACCGAACAGGGCCCCCACATTTGTTAATCCGGCCCTGCATGTCAGTGACTGCGGGCGTCCCGGAATGGCAAAATCAAGAGTTGGCAGCCCTACCAACAATATCCAGACAAGCAATATACAATCTCACCTTACAAATGCACCTTTAGAAAGGCGGTTCTAAACAGCGAATGATATAATTAATTATTATGTGTCGATATAGGCTATCTCAAAAGATAAAAAGTTAATTATTGGTGTTTTACCTTTTTTTGGCTTAATAACATGTCGCGAAGGGGAGGTATTGGACAAAGTTTATATCATCACAAATATGGGACTATCCTCAAAATTAATAGGCCTACATAAATTTTATTCAGTTTTTAGAGCTCTTTCCAACGGTATATTGAATGGCAGTTTATTAGTTGGCACTAAGAATGTATCATAAGAAAACCTTAAAATTTATCTCAAAAATGAAATTTTTCGTAACAGTACTTTGGTCTTCTGGTGGGGTTGAACACATTAATATTTTTAACCTTATTCACATTTCTGGACCCCGTGTCATTGGGCGACTTTCGGTTTCTATTACTTTTCTGATTTCTGTTTTTTTTTACTCACCCTAGTGACCACACAATAATCTTGGTCCTCTAGGACATCTAGCTCTGGTGAGTGCATGGTCACACTAAACTTGTTCTTGACACGAGCCAGCTTATTAGGTCGCTTGACTTAAACTGTGTCTATGTGTCTCTTTGTCTCTCCTGTGTAAAGACAAAGTACGATTTAACCTCACTTAAGCCTATCATCTTCCAAATGTTTACTCACCACCTTGTCTTAGCTTATTGAATTTCCGGATGTTGACCTATTTGCGACTTGTCCAGAGTATATCTCCCTGACTTGTGAAGCACCAATTAATACTATTAGAAGTTTACTTAGGCCTATAATAATATTATTTTTGCTGTTTTTTCCAGTTGTCGAATATAGCCTAATAGGCACATTTAGGCCTAATATAAATTGTGTACCATATTAAGAGGAGACTCCCTCTTTTGAGAAAATATATCATAGAGGGGAAATTGGAGGGAAAGTGAAAGATAAGAAAACTGAGATGTCTGTCTGTCTTGTGTGTCTGTCTGTCTCTCTATGTCGCACTCTCCGCTCCGTATCTCTGTCTGTCTCTGTCTCTCTCTCTGCCTCTGTCTGTCTACCTGAGTCTGTCTGTCTCTCTCCACCCCTCTATCCATCTGTCTGACTGTGTGCGTCTCTCTCTGTCTCTGTCTGTTACTGTCTGTTTTTCTCTGTCCGTCTCTGCCTCTGTCTGTATGTCTGTCTCTGTCTCTCTTTCTCTATATGTGTCTCAGAATGATCAATTATTAGCCTACTTATGTCTCTGAGTTACATAACCCAAGAAGGTCAAGAATGCAGCGAGTGCATCAATATTATTTTGAGTTTGCTCGTGGCTGCAGATCTGGAGCGAGAAACAGATTCCATTTTCTTCCAATTACCCGCCGTCGAATTGTCCGTTACAGAATTGTCCGGCTCTGAATTGGCCGTGTACCGTAGGTGTAGGCAGGGCCTACTATCCCCCCCTGGAAGGTGGAAGCAATCCCCCCTAACAAAAACTTTTTGCCTATATTGCAAGCGCCGAAGGCGCGAATCTGCAGCTGCGAGTGCCGAAGGCACGAAGCCCATAGCGATTAGGGGCTCTGGGGAGCGTCGTAAGCTCACCCAGCGGGGTCTGGGACGGAGCCCCAGAAACCAACGCATTTTTAGCTGTTGGCATCGACTAGAGCGCATGTTTTAGGCTCTTGTTTGCTAGCTGTTTATGAGCGATAAAGTCATGAAAATTTCACTTTTTTGGATTTGCACGCTGTAATTGTACCTTTTTAAGCTGTCATCTTCACAAAATTGCCCGTGAATTCAATGCTCAGAAACGTGGTGTAGGATATCGTAAAATGTCGCCTCTCCATTATTTATTATTTTTTTAATTTGCACAATATAGCCTAATGGTAACATTCTAAAATTTCTCATAATGGGTTAACAGTGCGTTACACTAGTAGTCCTGTGAAGTTTGGAAAGTCCAGCATTCAGTAAAATATAAACTTCCTGTATAATATTATAACAAATGCAGTGTCAGTAGATATAAAATATACTTTAATTTTTTTAAACAGTTAATGTAATTAATTATGAGTTGTGAGAGCGAGTGCCATATACGTGCAGGGACAAATGTAAGTGACTGCAAAGCAAAGGTCATACTAAATGAATATATACCCTTGAGATGGCGGGATGAACGTTCAAGGGGAATCTATATATACCGTTGGTGCGGGGAGGGATGGTACAGAGGGAGATGCCGGGGGGATATGTCCAGAAGGAAATCTCTTATGCCCATCTATCAATAAGGGGGGATTTCCCTCTGGCGCAAGTTGGATCAGGGCATCAGACTACTTACTCCGCCATCACTTGGCAAGCCCTGATGGGTGCGAATTTGATGGAAGTGCAAGAACAAAATTTATGTGAGTGTTAAGTAAAAGTCCAATTAAATGAAGATTTACCCTGTGTTATGACAGGGAGGGGGTTTTGGGGGGGGATTTACCAGGAGGAAGTCCATGGCAGATGCTGGGGAATCTCGGGGGAAATGTTCAGGAGTAAATATTCTATGCTCAACTTTATCATTAGGGGGGGAAACCTTTCCCCCCTGGCCCAAATTGGAAGCAGTCTGCCTCCATCCCCCCATGGCGTAGTAGGCCCTGGGTGTAGGCGTACTTTAGTTGGATTTCTTACGTGCTTCACACTATACAAGAGCTGTAAAACATTATTGCAGCTGCAAGCCTTGGTAGCTCTGATGAGGAAGACTACGTTAACGAATTACAGGCGGAAAAGCTGATATCTTCCAAAAAACCAATGCCTATCCCAAGAAAAGGAGCCGTGGGAACTTCTCTATCAGGTGACTTAATTTTGACTCGACGCATATGAATAATTCGAAATATACATACATTCGTTTAGTTTAAGACAGATATTCTGAGCCGAATATTTCTTAAGCAGTTTCGGATGACCTGGCTGTAGACAATGAATGGACAGCTGCAGTCTACATCGATCAGATGCCAGAAGTGGTGATTAGATAAAGATAGCCAACAAGTCTAGAATAATATTTTGTGATTGCAAACGTAATGGATAAAAGTTGGATTACTATTATCAACTGCACATCGAACTGGATTTTTTAATCCATAAGGCATGCGGGACGTGACGTTTTGGCGCCGCCGTTTTGGCGCGACCGTTTTGGCGCCGCCATTGCGCTATAACAATTGCGTTTAGCAGTCTATTTCCAGTTCAGTTTACACAACGCGTAAAACAAATTGACGAAACCCTTACTGAAATAGAAAGTGACCGATGAATTTGCGGCTTGTTGTTGCGTGAATTGGAGCTGGAATGATGAAAATGTTCTTGCGGTAATTGAAACTGGATCGATGAAAATATTCTTGCTTAAATTGGAGCTGGATTTATGAAACGAACGCATGAAAAATGAAAGATATATTGATGAAAAGAACGCTTGAGAATTGGAAGCTGGATGAAGGTTATTTTATAGGCGAAAAAGCAGCTGGATTTATTAAACGAATGCTTGAGAAATGAAAGCTGGATGAAGATTCCTTATAGTTGAAATAGAAGCTGGATTGACGACAATAACGCTTGATAAATGGAATTTGGATCAGGTATTTTTATATCTTAAATATAAGCTGGATTGATTATAAGAAGCTTGAGAAATGGAAGCGGGATTAAGGTATTACCTTTACCCAGCTTCCATTTATCAAGCGTTTTTTTCATCAATCCAGCTCCAGTTTAAGCAAAAACATTTTCATCAATCCAGCTCCAGGTTAGGCAATAATATTTTCATCAATCCAGCTCCAATGATATTTAATTGTAGTAGGCCCTATTACTTAATACGAATAATTACAATATCACCTTGGGTCAGCCATTGACCTTTTCAGATCACGTGAAGAATGTATGTCGAATATCCATTCTGAGCTATTTCGGGCATGACTTTTGAACGGCGTGGAATAGGCTATCATTACAAAATTTACCTCAAAATGTGCGTAAATGAATCTCCTGCAATTACCTACAATATCATAATATTAAACTCTAGAATTAGGGTGAATAAATTCTGGCGCCAAAACGTCCGGCGCCAAAACGTCCTGCTTCGTATGGCATGTCACTAGGCTACTCAAGATATCTGAATAAACTGAAACATGACATTATACCGGTAGCCTGCTCACATCGACCATTAAAACTAATGAAGGTTTTGATTACTCACAATCTGGATGGCTCAAGAAGTACATTTCAGGAGTTGAATTGTAGAGACATACATATTTCTAAACTCAATAGTACTTTGTCCTCAGCTCCTGCGATTATGATAGCCTACATGTAGGTCCTAAGCTTAACTAACCTACTGGTTGCTTTTCGGCTATTGGCAAATTACATCTACAGCGGATGCACTGATTTAGCCTACGCTGTACACTTGAACAGGTCTACTTTGTTTGGATTTTTGCTGCCTCAAACTTTACATGAGCGGTAAAATTTTATTGTTGCAGTAGGCCTAGTCCTACGTGACTCCGATGACCGCGGTCACGGCTACGTTAATTACGTTAACGAATCACAGGCGCAACAGCTCAAGATAAATGCAGAACAAACTATTCACATGAAAAGAGCTGTCGGAGCCTCTCTATCAGGTGAATCTATCTTGAATAAAATAAAATAATATCGTGAATCGCTATCGTGAATAAGCTGGTGTCCCGCGCTTGGCTTTCGAGTTGCGCTGCAGAAATGTCGAGTTTACGAGGTGACTCTGGGCTCGATGGACAATTGGATATGGATTAGTCTGAAACGCAATGAGCTTGATTCAGAGCCGGATTTAAGTATAGGTTACAAGGGCTCCAGCCCAGGGGCCTACCACTTAGAATCCCCACAAGTTGCAGTTTTATTTGTTGTCCCTTCAGTGCGTACTACATTAAGTTTGATTAAGGAGGATTCTAAGTTGACAGATTATCTTACTTTTAACTCAAGCTCAGATAGCGTATACTGATGCAATCAGATACAGTGTCGGAGGTGTTTCCCTCGACTTGGTTCGCATGCAGCAGACAACGGACAGATAGAGACCTCGTGCGGTGGCCAGCATCCTGGGCTTCATCCCAAGCAATGCAGAGAGAGAGAAAGAGAGAGAGAGAGAGAGAGAGAGAGAGAGAGAGAGAGAGAGAGAGAGAGAGAGAGAGAGAGAGAGGAGAGAAAGAGAGAGAGAGAGCATAATAATATTATTATGACTTAAAAAGGTCATCAGCTATTTTGGCCGGGAAAATAGTATGTTTTTCATGCATTTCGACCAGACGACTAAAAAAGGGTCATAAATTTTTCGGCAAAAGACCAACGAAATTGTTTCGGCCAAAGACCAAAATTTTTGGCCAACCCTCTTCGAAAATGTCTGTAGGCCTATCCGCCCCTACTCTTAGCCTACTGGTGAAAGTCTATAATAGTTAGATTAGTTGATTGCATTGGTCGCCGTTCTGGTGCTGACAAATTAAATCTAAGATGCATACTTTATTTGCATTGTGTGTGCTATTTATTACATTATTATTGTAGTGCCTTGCTTTGACGGAGCTGGATACGTGAACAGTGGTCAGATTCAACAGAAAACGCGTGTAGAAGAAACTCCTCCACTGAGTGAATTTGTGGGGAATTCTCTACGAGGTGACTTTGGACTGGGAGAAATAGAATAGCTTAGAATTAAATAGTTATCACGCTTTCTGCAATAGGTGTATCCCAATATTTCCACTGTTTGTTTTGTTTGTTTGTATGTGCACTTGTTATAGCGCCAATTCAAGCACTCTGCTCATAGGAGCTCCCGACTGCAGAGCGGACACTGCTTCGGACTTTCACGCCGAAGCGCTGAGCAATTGCGAGTGAAGGACTTGCCCAAGGTCCCTACGCGGCGACGTGAGGTTGATTCGAACATCCAACCTTCCGGCTTCAAGGCAACGACGCCACCACTACTGTGCACCACCACCCCACGACCACTAATACGACCTCATCCCAAATGTATCCCACTGTCTCAACGAGCTGACAAGTCATCATCATTGACTCAGTTTAAGCCGTCCTGCTGCCTATAGTCTATGCAGGCCTTTTGATTACTGAATGTTGAATGCCAGTTATTTTTGAAAACATTACATGGGAATAAAATTATATCGGATTAGAACGCAGGTAAACAATTTTCTTTAATAAGTTTAATCTTAAGTGATCTGATACTGCACTGGATATATTAAACTTGAGCCATATTTCATAAACAACATTTTGAACACTTTGACCCTTCGATTTATCATTGATGACTTTCAAATAATGTAGCCTAAGTCAACGATGCTTCACTTTCATGCATTTTGTTCTTGTCAGGTACACTAAAGCGAGAGACAGCTTCCCATTGGTCCAACACATCGACTGTTGGGAAAATCACTGGCAATGGCAAAGCAATTATTGGAGTGACCGTTCTGAGACAGAAAGTCTATGTTATTCACGAAAATTCTTCTCAAATTCAGGTGTACGATTCCAATACTCAGAATAGTTGGCTATCTCAATTTAAGCTCGAAGATTTGCACGAACCAAAACATTTGACATCCTGTGGTCTAAACAACTGCCTATACTTAACTGGACGGAAAGAACAAACCGTTTTCAAAGCTGAAGGTACAGGCAATGCAGTTTTATTGACATGGAAAACGGAAGAAGATTCTTACAGTTTATCAACGACAAAAGATGGCACGGTGATTCTGACTGGTTCCATTACACAAGCACTGAAGGAGTACACGGCATATGGAACTCTTCTGAGAACGATTATTCTGAAGCTTGATTTAAGTATTACCATCAATCCATGGCATTCCTTAAAGCTCGAATCTGGAAATTACTTGATCAGCCATGGCTTGTCAGCGACCAGCAAGCATCGTGTTTGCATGATCAGTCCCGATGGTGATGTCCTAAAATCCTTCGGTGATGAGAAAGGCTCGGAGATGAATGGACTTTTTGGTCCGTATCATTTAGCGTTAGATGAGAAAGGAAATGTCTTGGTCGCTGACTGCAACAACCGGAGAATTGTCGTACTCAGTCTAGACCTCCAATACGTAACAGAGATTAAAACTGATTTGCGTTACCCTACCAGACTTTGCTTCGATTCATCGACCGGGTCGTTGTATGTTGCTGACAATGAACTTCGAACTGGCAAACGGAGAGACGGTCAAATAGTTGTACTCCAACCAAAACATTGAGACTGTCGGAAGATCAGGAAGGTGTCGGCACTGTCGGGCATATATGTAGGCCTAATCGCTGACACGAATGACCCCTTGTCAAGCGAATTACAGAATCTGACTGTTGATGAGACAGTCTCCATGTTATTTCACCTGAAGCTAGCCTACCATGACAACAGATCATAACTCTTCCATTTCATGAAATCTGTAAAGTAGCGTACACAGTCATGTAGGTCTGTTTTTTAACGTATTATAGCAAATGAATCGACGACAGTGACAGGTCTTGTAATTAATTAACTATTTAGGGTTATGCAAACTTAACCTACATGTAGGCTATATTGGCTTTTGCAATATATTATGCAATATATTATGCAATGGAATCTGTAAATTGTGTAGCCTATGTATGAATATAGGTCTATATAATGCTATATCAAATCAAATCACTTCTTAAGTCACATTCAGAGTGGGTAGGCCTATCTAAAAAAAAGTTGCTTACTGGAACACTAAAATCCGACTATTGATGTAAACCAGTGGATTTCTGAAGCCAGTAAAAAATTGCTGTAAAAAGTGGACTGTTTGTAAACTAGTAAAATTGCTGTAAACAAGTTACAGAATTGTGAACCTAGGCCTACACAGCACCATGGCAGTTACGTGGAATTTGCAAGGCAGTAGCCTAAAGTTGGTCTAAACATGTGGAATGCTGTACGCCAGTTACAGAATTGTGAACCAACTCAGCGCAATGACAGACCCACGTCTTCGAAAACGACGTCCATTTTGCAAAACGATTAAATGTGTCTTCACATCCAGACAGTAGACACCACCGAAGCGTTATCCTCTACAGTCCCCGCTGAGCAGCAGTCCGGCTTTGACAATGGCAGCGTCTCAGGGCTGGTTTCAGTTAACGACCAGACTCCCCCTCCTTTCATACCCCTTCGAGTCCAGCTCGACGCGGAGATCTGCTTTGAGACTTGGATTCCACTTTTCACGTTAACCAGCTGTGCTGATAACTGGCAGCCATCAGATGCACGATTCTGAGAGTCATTAACTCCATGGAGGTTGCAAGCCTGCAATTAACTGACCCTGGTCGCATGCCCACACCACCGTCGACGCCCATGCATCGCTACACAGACATGGGTGGAGTTTGGTTTCCGTTCTTGGGCTAAAAACGAACTTGGGTTTCCTTGGGACGGAGAATTGGTCCAGAACGAGCGGCGCCGACAATATTTTCCAGGCCCAAAAAGTTGATGACCTTTTTAGTTATACGATTTAAGTTTTGTTCGTGAAAAGAGAGCCATTTTCCCAAAATATAATGGGCCTGGGACTTCTTGGGGTGGGGGGGCTAAGCCCAGGAAAATATACTATTTTCATGGTTAAAAAGCTGAATCTGGGCCTTTTGGGGACCTTACCCCCCAGCCTCTGATAAACTCCGCCCATGCTAGCCGATGCCCCAGAGATAAATCGGTCTACAAAGGACGTTCTGTTTGGAGATTCTGCAGTTGACGTACAAACCTTAAACCGAACCAGCGAAGTTCACTGGGTTCGCCGACGTCCTGACATCCGAACTTTCCGTTGAGCCATTGAAGTCGACAGCACCCTCCCATGTTACCACCTTCAGCAGCTGCCACACGGCCGTTGGGCTCGGGCAGCCGCATTATCGCCCCCTTGCCCCGTTGGGCCCCACCATGCATCAATTCCTTCTACGCTCAGTTCGTCTGCGTTGCGAGCGAAAACATCCCCGCCGCCCCTCAGACACTGGCAAGCCGTGGCGAAGCATCTCATTCGATCAAGGTATTGGAGAGTGACCATCATCGAGGCCATATTTAGTGGTCGGTAAATAAATAATTGTCATGTAGGCTACATCTGCATGCAGTGTAGGTCTAAGCCAAAAATAAACTGACATCTCTGAAACATATGAAGCTGCGCTACAAATTGCAATAGTCAATTCGTGGAATCTGACCGCGTCTCAGTAGTTGATCGTGATTCTGAGTGCCTGGAAAAAGTAAACATCACTGCTTCCTTGGCGCATACACTGACAGAATTGACCGTATTTATTTTGAACTCGCCGTTTTGATGGTTCATTGGTCGCTCTCGGCTCTCTTGAAGTCGCCCTTTCTATAGAATATCGTCCAGCAGCAGCGGAATTGAGTTGCTGAACGGGATACTATAAAGAATTATTTTAATTATATGCATATTTATTGAAATCATAAACCATTACTTTCATCAGCATTGAAATCATAAATAATTATTTTAATATGACATCTGAAGCTGTCATCCTACGAAAATAGTTGACTTACTATTTCAGTGCTGATTAAAGTAGTCTAGGACTTCAAAAGATATACTTACAATAATAACCTTTTTTTAATTAAGTTTCCACATTGTAATGGTCGCATTTTATGATGTCACAATAACAAAATAACTACCGTAAAACTCACTTTGGCCCATTTTCAACTTGTTTTTATAATAAAATGAAAATGTGACTGAATATGGCTGATCTAGCAATTTCATTAGCAGTGCATAGGGTTAGAGAGTAGAAGTGTACAATAAAAAAATTGTGTGAAAAAAGTTGAACCTTTATTTTTTTACTTTTGGGGTGGGCCAAAGTCACCCCATCAGGTGGGGTGATTTTGGCCCACAGTGTTTTTGCCGTTATTGGACAAAGTGGACCTATTGCTGGGGTGACTTTGGCCCAAGGAATGTGTTTTAAAAGATATAGGCCTATAACTTATAAATAACACAAAAATGACACTGGTACTGGTACTTGTAAAAGACGTGTAAAGAACTAGGCTACTGCGAAGTCAGACGACAATTGAAATGTTCGTGAACTCCATCTGCTTCTCAATCTCAGTGAATCACTTTGAACAATAGCCACACTTAAAACTAACACAAAAATGATCTACGGTAATGTTACTGGTACTTATAAAAGACTTGTGAAAGATTAGTCAGAAGTCAACTGACTAATGAAATGTCCACAAATTCCATTTACTTTCCAATGAATGGACTTGGAGCAATTCTCGTGCAGATGTTTTCTTTGGCTGTGGAATTTTCAAAACTGCTGCTGTATGATAGAATATCTTATCCACATCTGCAGGTCAGTTCCAGTTCATATCACTTCTAGCTAAACAGCTGATTTGATTACTTTGTTTATTTAGTGCTTTGGTCGTACCAGGGAATTGTTCATCTTCGTATACATGTGACTAGGCCCTATACAAAGTCACCTTTCAAGAAATTGGTACGGTATGCTCAACCAAAAACCAGTCAAAATATCATAGAAAGTGAAGTTGAAGCAAATGCATTTATTAATTTTGACAGAAACATAACATATACATCGTCAACAGTCATTTAGAATATGGGCCAAAGTCACCCCAAATTTGGGCCAGTCACCCCAAAAAATGTTCTTGCATTTTTAACTTACTTACTTACTAGCGACATCGCGGAACAAACGGTGCATCATACACATGCCGTCATAATGTACATTGAAAAGCCTAATGATTACCCACGGTATTATTAACGGTATTTTTTCACAGAAATATAATTTTGCACATCTTAAAATTTTCACGTTTTTAAGGCTAGCAAACAAATCTGGAAAATTCCAACAAATATTACAATGAAATCAATCAAAATGTTTTTAAATATTCGCAATATAATGACATATCGTCAGCTGTAAAGCAAGTCAAAATCACGTGATAACTACGGAAGCCCGGAGGTGTGCAAACTAATTTTTCACTTTGGGCCAAAGTCACCCAGCGGGCCAAAGTCACCCCGTTTTACGGTATAATTTTAGTGCTGAAATCTATCATACGAACTACTATATTATAGTAGTTCGTATGGTAGACTTCAACCGAGAGGTTGGGGGATCTAAATCCCTGTCAAAAGCAAAAATTGCTTTGACGATTCTATTCCATCTGCAGTTCTGCACCCTATGCAAACAAGAAATTGAAGTCTCCTAAAATAAATTGCTTTACAATTTACTGAAATGACATTCGCCTATGACAACAGCTGCCTAAAAGTTCTGAGCGGTCACTATAATAAAGCTGTTAAAAAATTCAAGTTTCATGAAATAAATTACTTTACATATTGCAGAAATGTCAGTCGATTATGACAACGGTTTATGAAAAAGTCCTGAGAGGTCAAAAATTACGTCTGTTGAAAGTAACCAAATCGCTTCACAGAAAACAAAAATACAATCGTGGAATTTGGCCGCAAATCTCGGTAGTCCATCTTGATTCGGGGTGTTTGGAAAAGGTGAATGTCACTGTTCCTTTGGTGCATACCGGTTCACAAGGAAAGCCATAATGGCCGATAACATCATGAGGAAGAGCCTTTACTGAATAAATATCTCCAGCTTTAATGACTATTGGGTCATCCAACAGAATCTTAAGCGGAGTTGAATCCTTAGAGTTCGGAACCTTAACTTTCTTCTTAAACATAGAATTGGTAGCTTGCAAGATTTCCAGTTCAACTTCATATCCTTGCTCATTGTGACCTCCATACAAACCAATGCCAGTTAGTAGAATGTATTGATTGGTCATGAAATTAATTGCAGCAAGCTGTTCTGTTGACCTCCATAAGTGCGCTTTATGGTTATCTGTTCGATCTATCCAGACTTCCTCACCGATTCGCTGCGCAATTGGAAACTTCAGTTGACGGCCAACCTTCTTTGTTGCTAAGAAACGGTAGATTGATTCCTTCTCATCAGCTGTCAGCAAATCATTGTCAGAACTAATATCAGCAAATTCAGTTAATATCATCAGTGGAAAGCGGATCTTGTAGAGTAGGTCACCAAGTGCCTCTCTGATTTGCAGATCAGTTGGATCCTCTTCTCGTTTAGCAAGCTTAAGTTGGTGCTTAGCCCATCTAACAGTGGCCTCATAAATGACCGATTCTCTTACAGGGATAGTTATTGCCACAAGTATAGCTTCCATTGCCAATCTAGATGCTGTCAAAATCTGTGGTCCACTGAGAACGACTTCTGCATTCGCGGAAATCTTCTGAAGACATGCGCGCTGCAGTGGCTCTTCATCTAACAGCAAACTGTAATCCAGAAACGGGATAATGTTGTCTACATCAAGATCCTCCACAATACATCTGCAACATTCCTCGACTAGCTTGGACAACATATATTTCCTAGCAGCATACATCACACACAAAGCTGATTCTGGACAGATTGACTTGCTTTTGTAATACATGTAGCTACAAACACAAATAATAAACAGTAGTTATATGAACGTTTCATTAGAATATACACATCTAATTCAATGTACTGGAGGTATTAAATCAATACACGACAGATAAAATAATTTTAATGTTATGCATTCAGGAAACAAAATAAGAGCATAAGAAAACTGCATTCTTCTACTGATACAAATTTCTTGAGCTACTCCAAAAACAAATGCATATTTACTAATATTACAGAAACCCGATGTCACTTGAATAACAATTTAATCTCACATAGGCTTCAGTGCTAAATAAAACTTCATATTTAACTCTTGAATACGGTTGTCCTAACCCAGACTTGTTTGTGTTCAGCCAGTAATTTTCATGCTTCTTGTAATCTGCCTTAACCCAAGAACACAGCAGTAGTATCTTTTTCATTGACAATTCTAGATGTTACACTGCATACAGGTCCAAGTTAATAAATGAAAAATAAGGTTGTTTGTTGCTATCACGCACTGTTCTCATAAGAACCTTGGCATGCTTGCTATTTTCTTTTTAAACCATAGATGTATGGAGCTGCAGTGGTAGTCTCCAATTATGATGCTAACAACACCTCATAGCCGTCTGGGTGTTTAACGCCACCATTACGCCATATACTCCTTTTCCAGGTTTGGAGACTAATAATTATTAGATTGAGGTACCGTAGTCGTTGAGTTCATTATGGAACTGCAACACAGAGCATACAGCTGAAGATCTATGTTTAACTTACTCTAGGACCTCTTTAAAGATATCAGCTTCAATATCTTCAATGCGAATATTTGCCTCGGCGTCACTGCTGCACTCAGTCATTCCACTTGAGAACATTCCCTCAAAGACTTCACTGCGCGATATGAGAATAAACTTATGTGCACGGAACGTGACAGTTTCGCCATCTGGTGGTCCAACTTCTATGGAGACATCCGTTGCTATTTTGTTATCCAACATGTACTGAATGCCCTCGGCCAGGGTCTTCTCCAATTGCCATCCATTCTCCCCTCGTGTTGTCATGATCTGAAAGAACAAAATAACATAGAAATAGGATTTAGCATTACACTTCCTGGGCAATATTACTTAAGGAGCAGGCGCATGATACTTTTCTCGATTAATTATATATTTAGGTGACTCATTATTAGTGTTGTCCATTGTTACATGGAAAAAATTAATAATAGAGTTTAAGCCAGAAAACAGGACACCCTCTAAGTTTGTTAGACGTATCAATAGCATTATTGAAACAAAAGTCTAGCTTTCAATTAAAACCGGAAAATAGCACTCAATGACTGTGCCACTTTGTCCTAAGCCGGCCCAATGAACAGATCTATATATATAATTATATATAATTATATATGGCAATATTGCTTTGTCATTGAGAACCATCTTCCAGTGGGAATGGGAAGCTGAAATCTGGACTCAATAACAGATTTACTAATGATAGGTCTATCAAAATGAGAGGGTGCCCCGATTTCTAACTTGAACTTTATTTTCTGGACCACCCTACTCATTAGAGTAGATTCTATACATTCCTGTCCACTCTTCTTTAGCATCAAAGGAGTTTGCCTCTTGATTTTCAGCTGGACCTATACGAATTTAACTGGGAGTCCGGAGCCTGTAAACTGCTCCTGCAAACGGCACCCGGCCAAAACAGCCATCTAAAACTGCTGGCACAGTTATTTTTTAAAATTTTTATTCTGATCAGTAATGGGGAAATCATTTTCATTCACCACTTCCTTATCCAATAAACTTTTTTAATATCACAAAATAATTTTTGTGAGCTTACGACCACACAGCAGTTGCGTGAACACTGTGAAGTACTGCAGTGTGCTATATATTAAGACTAAGTGAGTTTCAACACAACAAAAGCTCGAACTCACTCTGGCAGTGCCAGCCCTAACTCTGGGTAAAGGAGTAGGGAAATGCCAATGATATTTAAAATCACACAGCATCGTGAAACTGGAACTAGGCTACTATACTAGGCTACTTGTGCTACACAAGCACAAGTGATGTAAAATCTTGTGCATAATGTAGTAAATCTAAATTCTGTATTTATGCAAATTATCCTAAGCTTTGGGGTCTAATACAGGCAAGCTAAAAACCCAGAGACTTGACAAGAGGTAGTCGTTCTTAGTGCTAGAGCAACGGAGTTGTCCCCGCCCCTTCCTTTGATTAATGTTGCCTCCTCCTTTCTCCAAGCTTGGCACTGGCACTGACAAAGTACAAGCAGTGGCAGAGTTTTCGCCATACATTAGATAAAAGAAAGTCTATTAAACCGGAGTCGTTTTGTTCAGACCAAAAAATTACAGACGAACTCTTGCCTCTTTAAATTAATATCAGGGGCTCCAGCCTCCAACTACTGGTTCACTGACAACTGGTTCACGACAATATTATTGGCTCACCGACAAATGGTGAATGGATGCTGGATGAAGGTTCCCTATAGGTGAAATAGAAGCTGGATTGACAAAAATAACGCTTGAGAAGTGGAAGCCGGATTAATGATAAAGCGCTTAAGAAATGGAAGCTGGATGCATGTTGAAATTTACATGAATGAAAATCATCAATCCAGCTTCCATTTATCAAGCATTCTATTCATTAATCCAGCTTCTATTTCAGATATAAAAATACCATTATCCAGCTTCCATTTTCATCAATCCAGTTCCAATTCAAGCAAGAACATTTTCAACAATCCAGCTCCAATTTAACCCTATGACGCACACCTTCCGCGACAACGCATTTAGCACACCTGGGGTCCAATGGACCCCACCGATAACATGGGTTGAAAATATGAATGAAAATTAGGTAGAACTTGGGGATGAATGACTGAAATATATGTTGTACATAGCACATGCACTCATGGAACATGTTTGGGTCAAAATATATAGGCCTAAAATTAACCCTAGGACCCCAAAAAGAGGTATTATCCATCATTTTTTAGTTTTTTTTTCAAAATCAGACTTGTTTCATATGGAATAACATGTTGACATTTTAAGTTATTTTAGGGGGTTCATTTACACACATTTTGAGGTAAAATTTGTGAAGATACCCCATACCGTTCAAACGTTATACCCGATATACCCAAGCCGATATACCCAAGGTACCAAGATGGGGGTGGAAACCACCCACTCAGGTTATCGACTATATTATCTTATCCCTCATTTATAATAAAGATAAAAACATTATACCATTTTATAGAGGGGAATGTTGGGCTACATTTTCATACTAAATAATTTGTCTTTTCAAAACCGGAAGTGCTCAAAATAAATTAAAATATCTGAAAAGAGTGATTTTTTCATAAAATTTTCCAACCGAGGATTTGCAACTTGCTCAATCATTTTCATCAGTGGCGTAGCAAAAAAAATTACGGGATGCCATAATTTATGTATGTAAGTATGAATGTATGTATGTGTGTATGCATGCATTGTATGCATGCATGCATGTGCTTTTATTTGTATATATTTATCCGTGTATGTATGTGTGTACGTATGTAAACTATGTAGGTATGATTGCATGTGTTATGTTTATAAATGTAAGCTTATGTATGTTTTCATGTACAAATGCGTAGTATGTGTGTGTATGTATGTTTATTATGGACGTACATATTAGGGTGTCCCACGATTGCACAGGAAAAATATTTTTCTTGAAACTTGAAATGCAGTCCCTCCAAAAAGTTTCCTTATGGTCCTATGATAGTACCTGCCAAATTTCTGGACATTTTGAAAATATTTAGAGGCCGCTCAAAGCTCACATATAATATGTGTAAGTTGTCACAAATTATACGTGCGACATATAGGCCTATGAGTTTGAAATTTTCGGAGGTCCACACTTTGATCCCACTAGCGTGCTTATGTATTGCTTAATAACCTTATATTGCTCTGAAATACTAAAATCTACAAATATGCAACCTTATTGTATTTGCGAATGAGGTTTTTCAAGCATAAGGACGACAGTTAAGCTCTCGAGCAAACGAATGATGTAAATGTCGTGCACTAGGATTGCAGGTCGCTACCTCCACATGGCAATCATCAGTGGAGTAGAAATGAATAAGGTTAACAGATTGTCAGTCTGATTTTTCTCTAGTTGGTGGAAGTAGCCTACAAACATGTTGGTGTGCTAAAGTTGACCTCTGGACCAGGACAGGAATCAACGGTTGCAGTTTGAACCTTTTGAAGTCGTGAAAGTGTGATGCATTAGGCCTAATTATTGGCAAATGCTTTGAGACAACGGCTTTCAATAACTGCATATTAAATAGAGTTTGCAATGCCTTGCACCCTTCTACATCAGCCATCAGTCGTAACATCTTGTTAACATCACAGAAATCTTTTAAGTCCAGTTGCCTGGTGCATTCTTTGTGTCCTTGGTAAAAATTTGTCCATCAATGGTCTGTAATTAAGCTCTGCAAGCCATTTAAAGATGAATGCTCCAATCTGGTTCACCATCAACCAAACCCTCGACCAATGCTACTGCAGTCTGCATCTAACAAATCATAAGAATTCATTACTGAACAGCTTTAGCGTGGCCATACTCGAAATATGACTATCAAGAATTTTCAAAACTCTTGGTATTCATGGTTGGATTGAACAATTCGGTAGCATTTCGCAAGCCTGTTGCCATCACAGAGCAAGTTGGATGGGTAAGGCAATATAGATCTAATTGCTTTATGATGGAAACGAATCACATATACAGTTGACGACCGTGAATTACAGGGCATCCAACCCAAACAAGTCTCAGATTTGTGATTGACATCTACAGTCAGGCGGTGTTCTCATGTAGAGTCACTGCTCTCTTTGAATTAATCCATAGCTTTATAATTCTGGCAATGCTGCTCTAGATGACAAGTCTGAAAATGATGCAACATCATTCTTGGTATACCAGCACCTAAGATATAAGAGATAGCAATTCTCTCTGTTCTTTCAGTGAGTTCTCATTAATGTGGAATAACGGGGTTATCTCTTCCTAAAAGTTTTTCCCAAACCATGCTGCGTTCAAATATAGTTTTCTCGATCTTTCGGTGAAAGAGTGGCGAGATAGCCAATCGTATAAGACCACGTGTGATTTTTCATAACGTTGGTCTGTGTAAATGACTGTGCTGAACAAACATGACGCAGCTTTGATACAGAATTTCAGCTCAACGATAACGAAGAACGTAGATCGGAGACAATTTCTCGTACAGGTTGTCGAAAAACACAGGCACATGTTTTCTAACCACAATTGTGACAATCTTGTTGACATGTGTAAATGTAGAACGTAGAACTGAAGAACAATTTGAGTGCAGTGATGTAGAATCAGCAGATCAGTATGAGAATAGTAAAAAAATAACGGTCCAGACGTTGATTTGTTGTGTAGCTGCATGGGGTGTGCAATTAAAACTTTACTGTGTGGTCCTAGGACAAATAGGGGTTGAACCTCACAGCCCCCTCAGAATTTCTTACTATGAAGCAGATGAAGGTATGGAGGAGCTAAAACCACGACTTGTTACATTATCAAGAGTTTGTAATGACTACTCCCAATGATTAGTTGTGTGTGCACTGATATTGTGTCCAAAGTTCAAAAATCTCAAATTTTTCTCGATTTTGCATTTTTTGAGGATAAGACTATGCCCAAAAAATCCATTGTATCCAATAAAGTTAAATACCTGTTAATTCTACCATTCACGAGCTTTCCAAGGGTAGTAAATTTGTTATAATAGGATCAACGATTGGGATATAAAGGCATTTAGAAGTTGGACACATCAGGCGCAAATTATGCCAATATGGGTTAAATTTGGGCGGCTTGAGTCACCCCTAAATATTTTTTTAGTGTCATAAAACTTTACAGGTGTTATTATGGGACCATATGGAAACTTTTTAGGGGGACTGCATTTCAAGTTTCTAGAAAAATATTTGTTGGGACACCCTAGTACATATATACATACATGCATATACATACATAAACACATACATACATACGTACGTATGTATGTACATACATACATACATACAGACATACATACATACGTACGCACGCACATACATACAGACATACATACATTCAGACAGACATACAGACATACACGCATATGCAATACATACATTCTCACATACAGACATACAATGTCATACATACATACATACATACATACATTCATACATACGTACATACATACATACATGCATTCATGCATACATTCATACATACATACGTACAGACATACACGCATATACAATACATCAATTCACACATTCATACATATACACATGCATAATTATATACATACATACATACATACATACATACATACATACATACATACATACATACATACATACGTACATACATACATACATACATACATACATACATACATATATACATGCAAACATACATATATACATGCATTTCATATATACATACCTTGCATATATACATACATGCACTGACGTATGTAAACCGACGGATGGGGGTAATTGCGGGGTAGGGTGTAATGTCTCAATGGGGGTAAGAGTTGGGGCAGTTGTGGGGGCAATGGTAGGGGTTATGGGCCGAGCGGTATGTCCTGTTCCCATATGCTATAGTCGATGCACCATGGACCTATCAATGCTGAAGCCTGGGGTCCGTTGGACCCCAGGTATGCTAAATGTGCCCTAGGTGTCTTACCCAATTTTTCCCCATTGAACCAAGGACGCTACAGTCTCCCAACTTTTTCGTACATGTAGGGGGATGAATTGTTGAGGAATTTGAATTGTTTTAGATTTTTAGTATTTAGAGCAATAGAGATATTCAAAGTTTCGCACCTCTGGGGTCCAATAGACCCCAGGTGTGCGTCATAGGGTTAAGCAAGAATATTTTCATCAATCCAGCTCCAGTTTGCGCAAGAATATTTTCATCAATCCAGCTCCAATAATATTGTTGTATAACAATTGTCGTGAACCAGCTGTCGGTGAACGAATTGTCTGTGAACCAGTTGTCATTGAACCAGTTGTCGGTGAGCCAGTTGTCGTTGACCCGAACTTCGTACCTAGGGTGCTTTACAATATTATGGTTAAGGTAGGCCTACTTGTTTTTTATCCGACCACCAAGACACCAAGAACTAACGTTGCAGCGTTATCTTTAATAAATCCAACTTCTAGCTTGCCGAGAATCCTTTTAATCAACCCAGGGCAATCCTGGGAACGGCGGTCATAAATTATGAAATTCCATAAATCGATAGTGCGGAGTATTGGATGGGCAAAAGTGTGGGTTTTTCATCCAGCCTCCATTTCTTAAGCGTTTCTTCATCAATCCAGCTTCTATTTCAGATCTAGAAATACCTTCATCCAGCTTCTATTTCTCAAGCGTAGGCTATAGGATGGTTGCATAGAAACCACGCTTGAGAAATAGAAGCTGGATGAAGACCTTTTACAGGTGAAATGGAGGCTGGATTGATGAAAAAACGCAAAAGAATTGGAATCTGGACGAAGGTTCTTCTGCAGGTGAAATAGAAGCTGGATTGACGAAAATAACGCATGAGAAATAGAAGCTGGATGAAGGTATTTCTAGATCTGAAATAGAAGCTGGATTGATGGAGAAACGCTTAAGAAATGGAGGCTGGATGAAAAACCCACACTTTTGCCCATCCAATACTCCGCACTATCGATTTATGGAATTTTATAATTTATGACCGCCGTTCCCAGGATTGCCCAACCCAGTTTCTGTTTAGGCAAGAATTTGTTCGATAAATCCGGCTTCTATTTCGTTAGCAAATATTTTTCATCAATTTTTCATTGAAAATTATTGTTCATCAATCCAGATTCAATTTCAGCAGAATGACTGCACTAACCCTAAAACTAACCCTAACCGACCCTCACGACGCCTAACCTGAGCCCTAACCGACCCTCACGCGATAAATCCCGCTTCCATTTCGTCAGGAAATATTTTTCATCGAATTTATAAATTTTGGTGGTCGGATAAAAAAAACAAGAGCCATATGGTTAGATATGCAGTACATTACATTTTGAGAGTAAATAAACATGCATGCGCATTAATTGCGAAAGAATTCGGCGCTTTCGAAGCTATAATTTAGCTGATATTACACCTGGCGC
Source organism: Lumbricus terrestris (assembly GCA_949752735.1). Classification (NCBI taxonomy): domain Eukaryota; kingdom Metazoa; phylum Annelida; class Clitellata; order Crassiclitellata; family Lumbricidae; genus Lumbricus; species Lumbricus terrestris. Next base: position 6,603,677 of record OX457037.1, read on the forward strand.
CTATGAAGCTATCAGCTTGGCACGAACATTTTCGCTATTATTTTGAACACTTAGGTAGAGGCGTATTTCTATTAATTCGGTAGCTTAAATTTATCAGAATAAATCTTAAACAAAAAAGTCTTCAAGTGTTTCTTGAAGAACGATAAAGAAGATGATTTGCGAATAAAGTCCGGAAGTTTGTTCCATTCATAACATTGGCCACATATATAAGCACATAAAATATATATGTAATATAATAATTATATGTGATATAAGGAATAATTCAGACAGACTAGCCCTACAGACAAAAATTTACCAGACTTTAAAATAACTCACCTCATCTTTGTATAGACTTCTACGCTATTTACGTGGGTTCTATCATGCAATTATATTAAGTGGGCGTTTTATTATAGTTATAGTTAAGAATTCAAATCTTATTTCAAAAGCAGAACATTCTCGCCGTCGTTGCAGCAATCAGCGTTTGAAGCGACGATAATAGGAGAAAACTAGTCATAAAGGCATCGACGCAAAAATTAATGGTTAACTAGACAAATCCGTGACTATAAAATTATAGATAAATATCGTTGTTTATTAAAGACTTGAGTGATATGACAGCAATCAGTGATTTTATCATATCTTTGATTTTATAACACTAGAGATGAATAATACACATAAAAAATGAGTTGGGGGGTCCCGTAGCTCAGTGGAGAGCGCTGGCGGTTAAACTGAGAGTGATCCGCGCCAGCCGGTGTCACGAAATAGAGTATCCCCCGTATTAATTGTATCTCCCCAAATTAAAAAAAGTCGAAAAAACCGCTTCCGCGTGAATTTTTTTGGCAAATCAATTTTCATCTCCTTTGTTTTGAACAATGACACTAACAGGTATGTTTATTCCTACTAGATAACTTGTTTTGCCCTGTTTTTAGAGCACTTAAAACATTTGAAACGCTTAAGAACACTCAGAGTCACTAAATAAATTCGAGTTGCATTTATCTGAGCATTGCTTAGGACAGTTAAAACAATTAGAGTCACTTTAAATTTTGATTACAGCATAAACTTTTTTATTATGCGCATTTTTCAAAAAAGGAGATATAATGGTTTATCCCCCCGGATAGTATAGACCGGTTAATTCCATCCGGGGGGATAGATTAATTCATCCCCACGGATAGCTTTCAGGGGGGATACTCCGTTTCGTGTCACCGGGTTCAAACCTCGCTCAGGGCATTAATTTATTAAAGTTTCTGTTAGCTGCCATTGGCGCTTTGCTGTTGTGTTGCTTGACTGGGGTTCTGCTAAAAATAAAGATAGCTCCTCACACTTCTGGCTTGGGCGACCAGAAGTGATCCAGTACTTAGGTCATTAGTTATGTTCTAGAACTGCTGTAAAGCCGACCTGCGTGTCGTGCTATAGTGGGCCGTATTTCGTATATCCTGTACCTGTAATCATTCTGCGGTGTGTCAGATTGAATCATTAAAAAAGGACTATTAATTAATAGTTAGCCAGAATTATCGTCTGTAGGGTAATCTAGGTAGATGGCCTAGTTAGTGTCATCTGTATCGGGAACGTTTAAAATAGTGCGGCATTCGTGCGCAGCTCATAAGATGACTTCTGACATAGACCAGCAATGGTAAGTAAGTAAGTAAGTATGTAAGTAGAACCTTTTTCACTCCATTTGCAAATGCGCATTGGGATATCGACAAATAGACCTAATTCAACATAACACAGAGCAGAAACCTGATAATAAAAAAGTATAGTAATATTAATATAAACAAAAAGTGAAGAAGGCCTTAAATCCAATGTACCTGGTAAGACAAATGTTAATAGGCTAAGTGTTATAAGCAATCTAACTAATTATCTAAGAAGCCGTTCAATGTACGGAGTAGCCAGGATATCCCCGGATATGGTTATCCCAGCAAAACCATGGTAAGTACACTTGCCATAAACGAAACCAAGATTCTTGTTGAATGCCCGGTTAACATACACGTATAATTTAGGTGTACACTACAATCATGCAAGTATTAGATCAGAAATAATACAGAGAGCAACAGAGAAGGGAAGTAGGTGCCGCTAAATGGGGTCACCTCGATCATATTGAAATACAAGTAGATCTAGAACGGTATAGGTAAGCCATTGGAATCAACTAGGAGAGGCTACAGCTTAATTGAAATGACTTTCAAATTGACTTGACTTAGGACTATACAAAATAACCCTCAAACGCAGGGTTTTATGCCTACTGGTAAATTTTCAGATGAATACACGTTGCACCCGAAAAAACGATTATTTGACCAAATTTTCTGACGACCCTTTTTCACATCACATGATTTTCGGCCTCGTAATGAGTTTACCGTGGCGCAAATTACTCTTCCTTCTTAAGTAACTGTTTTTTAATAATTTTTAAAACTCCTTATGAGGTAAGTAGACCTATGCTCGCGTATAGGCCTACCTATAGGCCTATGCATGTATGGATAGGGCTCATAGGCCCATGCATTATGAAGTCCCTTCTTAAGGCATCATTTAAAGCAGTTATTCATAAACGCACCGAATGGAACCAGGGCTTAAAGTGTGCCTGGACGGTCATGGACGGCGTCCATGCACTTGTTTTAAAATCTGAACGCCGTCCAGCCACTTATTGGCGAGCACAGACTGGAAAGGTAACGGGCGTCCAGGCACTTCTTTTGGAGAGATAAGGGGCGTCCAGGCACTTATTTTTCCACACTTTAGGCACTGAATGGAACACTATGGAAATACTGAAATTCACAAACTTAACGAAAACCAGGTCAATCATCATAAACTTGGCATTCACTTTCAGTATAGAAATGCATACCGGTAGGCTACCGTCCCAAGCAAAGTTAGCTATTTAATGATGCTGTAGAAATTGTCAATGACATAGCAAATAAATTAAAGAAGCTGGTCTACCTAATTTCGATTTCTTGTTTCTCCAAAAGTTATAACGAGCTATTTTTCCCATTTGTACGCACCAAGGACAAACTACTCCTAGTTCAAAATTAATGAACGAACAAGTTTAAAAGTTACAATCTTACTTACTGGTCGAAGCATAGCAGCAAGTGTATTTTAGCCACATTGGTTACATGCTTACAGCATATACTGCTCCTCATGTACGTATGTGCGCACGACTTGCTGGCTATTGCTTAAAATCAATGGCATGGAATCCACTCAAAGGACAAGCAATGGTGAAGGATAAAACTCGTTAAAGTCCTCAAAGAATGAGCCGGGTCGACCATACTATGCAGTCGATATAAAAGAACATGTACATCTACATGTGCTGCAAGCATTATAAACTGTTAACTCTGACAAAATATGAAGTAGCTCTACAAATTGCAATAGTACAGCCGTGGAATTTGACCACAACTCTCAGTAGTTGATCGTGATTCTGAGTGCCTGGTAAATGTAAACGTCACTGTTTCTTTGGTGCATACAGGTTGACAGACTTGGCCGTAATGGCCGATACTATCATTAGACAAAGCCTTCACGGTATAAATAACTCCAGCCGGAATTAATATTGGTTCATCCAACAAAATTTTAAAAGGTTCTGTATTTCCAGAATATGGAATCGTAACTTTCTTTTTGAATAGAGAGCTGACCACCTGCAAAATTTCCACTTCAACGTCATATCCTCTTCCATTGTATCCCGTGAACAGACCAATGCCAGTGAGCAGAATATCATGATCAGTAGCAAAATTAATAGCATCAACATTTGGTGCTGTATGCCATTGGGTAGTTGCACAATTCACTGTTCTATCTATCCAGACTTCCTCGCCGATTCTCCGCTTCGTCGGAAACTTCAGTTGAGAAACTATTTTCTTTGTCACTAAGAAGTAGTAGATAGATTCTTTCTCTTCCGCTGTCAGTATATTATTCCCTGAACTAATTTCGGCAAATTCCGTTGGATTCATAGCGGGAAAGCGGATCTTATACAGAAGGCCACCAAGCGCTTCTCTAATCTGCATGTCAGTTGGATTTTCTTCTGGCATGGCACTCTGAAGTTGATGTTTAGCCCAATTAATACTGGTTTCGTACATGATTGACTCGCTTACTGGAATGGCTTCCGCTTCCAGTATAGCTTGTAAAACCTGTCGAGATACACATGCAATCTCAGGTCCAGCTAGAACAGCTTTTGCATTCACGGAGATCAGTTTAAGACAGTCGCTCTGGAGTTGTTGATCATCCAAGTGTAAACTATGTTCCAGAATGTGGATAACGTTGCTTTCATTGAGGCTGTCCGAGAGACATTTGCAACATTCTCTCACTAACTTAGGCAGCATGTACTTCTTGGCAGCATACATCAAATAGACCGCCGACTCAGGGCACAGCGATACGCTTTCACAATAGATGTACCTAAGAAACAAAATGAAAGGCTGTAGCTATGTTTTTCACAGAAAATTAACATTAAAGTGTTCATCGTTTAAATATTATGTGCATCGTTTATTGCGGATATGCATTTCTTGTGCAGTTGTACATAACTTTTTTAGTCAATAACAAAGTACGTTAACATAACAATCATAGGCTCCTTTCTAATTCTGTAAGCTGCCTGAAAGAGCTTGGGTCTCTCATAGGTTTTTACTTCCAAAATCTGAGCCACAACAAGTATCAATCTAGCAACCAGCTAATCACCAATACTAGAATGTTATGCCACAGTAGCCACACTGAATTCTAAACCATCTTGAAGACATTATCATTAAGTCCAGAATTCTTTTCTTGTATATTGGGCCACATCACCTGCCACGGGCGCCCACATAAATTATATTTTTGCAGTAGGGACAAAAAACACAGTGGTCACGGTTATATTTTATAGGAAGAGCTTCAAAAAACAAAGCAGGAAATAAAGAGCATGGACAATTTTCATAGATGTTTCCAAATGTAAATTTACAGTTTCACTGTAGGTATATTGTTAAAAAACATCGTTAGTGCTTTATTGCATAGAAATTTGTTAACAACCAAGTCTACTAGTATTTAAAAATAGTTTTAAATTTTCAAATGGGCAAGTGCCCCTTATTCCCCTATGTGCGGGTTTTTATACCACATGTTGCTACTAGCAACAATAAAATCTAAGAAAATCCCATCTCAATTCATAAAAGAAGAAATAATTTCACACATGCAACCTTAATTTATAGAAGGCATAGATAATTATTTTATGTTTACAAAAGTTTGTTACAGAAATTTCCATGAGTTACTCATGAATAATTTTCCCATAACTACGGTAACGAAAATGACAGCTCTATGTAATAACCTACTTGAGGACTTCTTTGAATATTACAGGATCAATATCTTCAACTCTTATTGTTGCCTCTGGTCCACTCGTACACTCAGACATGCCACTGGAGAACATTGCTTCAAAGACAGGACTCCGTGATATCAGCATGTACTTATGAGCCCGGATTTTAACAGGAACGTCATCTGGTGGTCCAACCTCAAAGCAGACGTTCGTTTCTATTTCGTTGTCCAGCATGTATCGCATGCACTCCACCAGAGTCTTTTCCGACTGCCATCCAATCTCACCTCGAGTGGCCATGATCTACAAAAGCAAGACATATTAATTATTTTACAGTAGGCTATATAGGGTTTATTGTAATTGATTTAATAATACATTGCTTCTGAAACTCTCTTATGTTATAAGGACCAATGATTTTCAATGAATGCAATATTAAATTTTAAATATTTCCAGTGTTCACTGAACCATACATTTTTACAACTGGTGCAGAACAGTTTATTGTGTATTGACACTGTCATATTGCCACTATTTATGTTTTACAACACCTGTAAATAATTAAACTTCAATCTGAAAACAAACAAAAAAATGTGATTCCCGCTATCTTTCTCTGGCCAATTTCACGCCAAAAAGTTAAAATAGCAGCAGATGAGAAGTACCTTAATGTAGAACAATTTCTTGAACAACGTACATTCCATTAATTCCAAAACAGGAAGCACAGTGTAACTAATAAAATTGATCAAAATCTGCAATTGAATATTGACTTCGACCAAATGTGCCAAACTATGTGGATGGACGCAGGTCAATATTATAGAACTTTATGCCTACATAAAAACAGTATGTTGAATTGTTGATACAGCACTTGTAGAAGAATAAGTCATGACCTGATGACCAGAAAGATTCACATTTGAGCAGTCATTCAGAACAAGGCATAGACAACTTATAAAAGTAGACAGAAGCATTCAGAGCAATCAGAAAGCGTTTATCATCAACTGCATTGACATAAAAATAGCATTTCACAGAGAGCAATGGAAATGCAGAATACATTGTGACAAGAATGCATGATATATAACAACCAAAACAAAACAGAGGAAAGAAAATGAGACTATTTTCCAATCGAAATGAATAAGAAACCTTACAACATGGAAAGCCATATGATTGTGGTTTAATTTCATTCTATGGAATCGCCTCTGATAAGTAACTCTTGAAGTGGTGATATATATATATAAACTTCCAAAATAGCAGGAACTGATCATTGATGGCAATTATAATAATGGAGGTGATGATCACAAATGAAATTAATATTATTCATGATCACTCAAAAACAACAACCACCACAACACCACTAGCAAAATCTATTTTCCTTCAAAACAAACATTATCTAAAGCTTCAGTGCTCTAAATTATTAGCACAGCACAGTATAGATATTTGTCATCATTGATGCAACTTAGACTCTGGCATGAATCCTTTCCTTTAGTCCATCTTCCATTATTTTAGGCAAGAAATCATTTTATTTATATAGCTTAGAACTGTTTCAGCAGCACCCATTTATATAAATCCAACTTCTAGTAAAAGTGCATTTTTGGATTGAAATTTTTTGATTCGTTGCAGAACCATTATTTTTAATCAACTCAACTTCTAGTTTGGCAAGAATATTTCTCTTCGATCCAGCCTCCATTTACTCAAGAATTCGTTTAATCAATCCCACCTTCATTAAGGCAGCAATTATTTTTTGGCAATGTCACTTCTAGTTAGATAAAAAAAATTGTTCATCAGCTTCGATTTCAGTGAGATTTCTTTCACAAATCTCACTTCTTTTGAATTAAAATTATTTTCATCAATCAAACCTCTATTTAGCAAGAATTCTGCTCATCAATACGACTTGTATTCGACCAGCGCTGCAACCCATGCACTGGTGAATAATTTGTTACGCCAAAATACACGTATACCCAACTTCTATTTAAATTACAATTATTGTACTTCAATCCAGCTCCAATTTCAGCACGAATCCTACCATCAATTTCACTTCTATTTAAGTAAAAGTTACTTTCATCAATCCCATTTAAATTTAGCAAGATTTTCATTTCATTTCAACCTGTATGCGATGAGCATTAAAAACCCATGCAATGGCGATTAACATAGAACGCCAAACGGGAGTGTAGGACATTTCCCCTGGACAAAACCCCCCGGACAAAACCCCCCGGACAATTCCCCCTGATTTAGTCTAGGACATTAACCCCCAGACAATTCTAAGATTCTCCCCCTTTGCTGTGCATAGCCTATTTCTTTAGGTATTATTTGCTCAAACTTAGGGTAATCACCCAGTCCATGGTGCTGTGTCAACTAGTTAGTGTCATACCGGTAAACACCTACCACTGTCATTCAGGGGTGAACTTATAGCTCGTTAGTGTCGTTCAGTCACTCCGATATGAAGCTAATACCTGTTGGTGTAATTTAGGACAGCATGAATCCTTGTCATCAATCCAGTTTCCATTTAGGAAAAAATTTGTTTCATCCAACATCCATTTAAATAACAAGTATTTTTATCCATCCAGCTCCAATTTAAGCAAGAATATTTTCATCAATCCGGCTCCAATTTAATCAAGAATATTTTCATCAATCCAATTTCTATTTAGCGAGAAATCTTTTCATCAATCCGACTTGCGTACTTAGGAGCGCCGTTTTATGCACGCAATATGTTCTACCAGGTTTTTTGTCGTACCCTGGGGAGATTGTCCGAGGGTGGTTTGTCCAGGGGTTTTGTCCATGGGGAAATGTCTGCGCCCCGTCAAACAGACAGATCGATTACCAATTCGGTTACCTCTCCAGTATACCATTTTCAGGAAATTGGGTTTCTGGTGTTTTTGCGGAATAAATTATAATACATTTTTGGACTGGCGCAGCGTATTAATTTTTCATCACTCCAGGTTCTACTTTGATATGAATCATTCTCATATCATCCAGGCTTCCACTTAGGTAAGAATTGTTGGCAATCCTGGGAACGGCGGTCATAAATTCCGAAACATTTATTTTCGTCAGAGGAAGAGCCAACTACAGTTAAGGCTGCATTTATTCACTTATTTTCTTCATTCTTTACTTATTCACTTACGAGCTTCTCGGGCTTTTTACGTCATTGTTTACGTTATTTTGACGGCATTCCGTTGGGAAATAAATCAACCTGACATGTAGTAATAGCGCGGTGTAGGCTATAGGATGGTTGCATAGAAACCACGCTTGAGAAATAGAAGCTGGATGAAGACCTTTTACAGGTGAAATGGAGGCTGGATTGATGAAAAAACGCAAGAGAATTGGAATCTGGACGAAGGTTCTTCTGCAGGTGAAATAGAAGCTGGATTGACGAAAATAGCGCATGAGAAATAGAAGCTGGATGAAGGTATTTCTAGATCTGAAATAGAAGCTGGATTGATGAAGAAACGCTTAAGAAATGGAGGCTGGATGAAAAACCCACACTTTTGCCCATCCAATACTCCGCACTATCGATTTATGGAATTTTATAATTTATGACCGCCGTTCCCAAGATTGCCGAATTGTTTAATCAATCCAGCCTCTATTTCAACAATAATTGATTTTATCAATCCAATTCATATGTAAATAACAATTATTTTTCACCAATCCAGGTCCAATTTCAGCAATAATATTTTCATAAATTCCTTGTATTGAAGTAAAAAGTATTTTGGTAATTGGGTAGATTAGCATCCCAAATTATTTTGACCATTTCTCTGCAATAATAACTGAAAGACATATACAATAACACATATTTAATTGAGAAAATCATAAAATGTGTGCTTGAAAACCTCAAGGAAGTCCCAAACGGGGTAGCTCCCGCGTAGGCCAGTGAGAAATGCTTCAGAAATGGAAGTTGGATGGATTTCTTATGGCTAAAATGGTAGCTGGATTGATGAAAAGAATGCTTCAGACATGGAAGCTGGATCAAGGTTCTGTAATAGTATTTGAAATAGAAGCTGGATAAAAGTTTTCATAGATCTGAAATGGAAGCTGGATTCACGAATAGAACGATAAAGAAGTGGAAGCTGGATGAATGTTTGGTTATTGTTACTGACGTCTCGGTAGGAAGTAAACAGTATGGCGGTCACAGATACACGCAGAATAGAGCGGTCTCAACTCCGGCGATCGATAGCCCAATGTTTCCGCTTAATAGTCAATGGTCAAAAGACACGGCAAGTGTGCAATAAGACAGCAGGCAAAAATAAGTAAGTAAGTAAAAGTCCAGCTTTTTGAATTGCATCAGCTGTTTTATGAATCCAACTTCTGTTTCAATAATGATTATTTTTCATCAATCCAGCTCCAATTTAATCGGAAACATTTTAATCAATCCAGCTCCTATTTAATTAAGAAGATCCTTATCCATCCAGCTCTAATTTAATCAACATTTTCATCAATCCTGCTCCAATCTAAGCTATAATATTTTTATTAACCCAGCTTCTGTTTCTCGCCTGTTATTTTCGTCAGCCCAGCTTCTATTTCAAATATAAGAATACCATCATCCAGCTTCCATTACTTAAGCGTTTTTTCATCAATCCGACTTCTATTTCAGATCTAGAAATACCTTCATCACTTACTTACTTCACACATCACTGACTGAAGCGGGACCCCAATGTTTCGCGCGGAAACATTGGGCTATCGATCGCCGGAGTTGAGACCGCTCTATTCTGCGTGTATCTGTGACCGCCATACTGTTTACTTCGGATGTAGGACATTTCCCCCCCTGGACATTTCCCCCCCCGGACATTTCCCCCCCCGGACATTTCCCCCATGGACGTTTCCCCCCCCGATTTCGACTAGGACATTTCCCCCCCGGACATTTCCCCCCCCTTAAGCTTCTATTTAGCTTGCATTTTTCATTCATCCAGCTTATATTTCACTAGCATTTTTTCATCAATCCAGCTTCTATTTCAGATCTAAAAATACCTTCATCCAGCTTATATTTCACTTGCATTTTTTCATCAATCCAGCTTCTATTTCAGATCTAAAAATACCTTCATCCAGCTTATATTTCACTTGCATTTTTTCATCAATCCAGCTTCTATTTCAGATCTAAAAATACCTTCATCCAGCTTCTACATAACTTGCATTTTTTCATAAATAAAGCGTCTATTTAAGATAAAAAAATACCTTCATCCAGCTTCTATTTAACTTGCGTTTTTTCATCAATCCAGCTTCTATTTCAGATCTAAAAATACCTTCATCCAGCTTATATTTCACTTGCATTTTTTCATCAATCCAGCTTCTATTTCAGGTCTAAAAATACCTTCATCCAGCTTATATTTCACTTGCATTTTTTCATCAATCCAGCTTCTATTTCAGATCTAAAAATACCTTCATCCAGCTTCTATTTAACTTGCATTTTTTCATCAAACCACCTTCTATTTCACATGTAAAAGGTCTTCATCCAGCTTCCATTTCTCAAGCGCTTTTTCATATGTTGAAGACCATAAAAACAATGGTTTCCGCATACGGGGGGGGAAATGTCCTAGGGTAGGGGGGGAAACGTCCGGGGGGGAAATGTCCGGGGGGGAAATGTCCGGGGGGGGGAAATGTCCAGGGGGGAAATGTCCGTTCCCCGTTTACTTCCTACCGAAACGTCAGTAACAATAACCGAATGTTTTTATAGATCTAAAAAATAGAAGCTGGATTTATGAAAAGAACGATAAAGAAATGGAAGCTGGAAGAAAGTTCCAGTTTTGATAAAATAGAAGCTGGATTGACGATAAATTCCAAACCTCAGCAATAACCTGAATAATTTGGGACGTTAAACTACCCAATTACCAGTATTTTTATCAAGCCGGCCCATTTAGCATGAATTCCTTTGGTCAATCTCACTTATATGCCATCAACGCTAAATCCCATGCATTAGCGAATAATTGATTTCGCTAAACCGATAGATCACCCAATAGCGAATAAATTTTATGACGCTACAACCGCAAGTTTACCTTTAACTTCACAGATAATTATTTCAAGTGATTTTAACTGTGCACGCAAAGATCAAAGTAGTCTCTGGGTTTTTCGACGGCTACAAGAACTTACTGAATTCGCCCCAATTTCTTGTGTAGGCCGATACTACGTTCTATCCTAGAAATAAGTCGGTCGAAGTGCTCGCTTCTATTGTTAGCAATATCAACAATACAAGAAACAGCTGCCTCAACTCAAACCTATGCTGCAATAACACCGAATCGCAACTAAAGATTTATTTTTGATCGCAATTGAATGTGGGGAAAACCCCAAGGGAAAATTTAAGACTGCTAAATTTAGACGCGCTAGGCATTCTTTCATAATTTATTCTTTTGTAGCCTACCATAGAACTGATATTAACACAAGACCGGATAAAATACAAGACAGTGAATGAATGATTGAACGAATGAATGAACGAATGAATAAATGAAAGAATGAATGAACTAACGAACGAAGGAATGAATGGACGAATGAATGGACGAACGAATTAATGAATGAACGAACGAATGAATGAACAAACGAATGAATGGATGAATGAGATAAGATTGCTCTACCAATTCCTGTCTCAATTTTTGTGTGAAAAATCATGGCAATGGGCCTAAACATGCAGCTCACAACATCTATTGAGCTGATCCAAAACTCTGAGTATTAGAGCTTTTACTCAGCCATATGCGCAACATTGCTTCTGCAAAGCGTATATTTGGCCTACATCCGATAAAACAAATTATTATTATCCTGAAGAGAAAGGTCTCTTCATCATGCCATGATTGCCATCTACCGGATGGAATGTGCTGTCATGGTCCCGTGGGCGCAATTGAGTGGAGAGGCGGATTTTAAAGCCATTATTTTAAACGCTGGCAAAAAAGAAACAGTGTGCCGTTCTGGACATGGGTAGCTGGGGCGCGGACATTTCCCCCCTGGACAAAACCCCCCCGGACAAACCCCCCCCGGACAATAACCCCCCGGACAATTCCCCCCCCTGATTTAGCCTAGGACATTAACCCCCCCGGACAATTCCCCCCTTTGCTTCCATTTAGGCAAAAATGCGTTTAATCCAACTTCTATTTAAATAACAATTATTTTGATCCTTTAAGCAAGAATATTTTCATCAATCCAGCTTCCATTTAAGCAAGAATATTTTCATCAATCCAGCTCCAATTTCAGCAAAATTATTTTCATCAATCCAGCTCCAATTTAAGCATGAATATTTTCATCAATCCAGCTTCCATTTAAGCAAGAATAATTCATCAATCCAGCTTCCATTTAAGCAAGAATAATTCATCAATCCAGCTTCCATTTAAGCAAAAATATTTTCATCAATCCAGCTCCAATTTAAGCATGAATATTTTCATCAATCCAGCTTCCATTTAAGCAAGAATATTTCATCAATCCAGCTTCCATTTAAGTAAAAATTATTTTGTATCAATCCGGCTTCTATTTAGCAAGATATCTTTTCATCAATCCAACTTAGGACACTTAGGACCGCCGTTTTATAGTAATACCACATACACGCAAAATGTTCGACAGGGGGGAATTGTCCTACCCTGGGGGGGAATTGTCCGGGGGGGTTTTGTCCGGGGGGTTTTGTCCGGGGGGGTTTGTCCAGGGGGGGGAAATGTCCTACACTCGGGTAGCTAGGCCAATACCCAAGGCTAGCCTACAAGCAAAACTTCTATTTCAAAATATTGTCAAATGTCCATAAGGTCATGACCGCACAATCCATCCGGCAGATGACATGATGAGCAAACTCTTATCGTTAGAGTTATTTGCATTGGTTTAGGCATTGAGATGCATGATATATATAATATACACGCTAGAGAGAGTATGACGTATCTGCCCTGCAGTCAAATATGAAGTTACAAATTTAGCCTACAATGCGCGTATCGTTCCGACCAATCAGAGGCGATTTCTCATACGGACCAATCACACACAGTCTTACAGCATCGATTTGAAAAATAAATTAAACGACATCAGCATTTTTAATAATAAAACGAAAATGTCGATGCTTGCTTGTTAATTTTGCAGTTTGTTGCAATATTGACAAGTAAACATCGACAAGTTCGTCTTATTATAAAAATGCTGATACTATTTTAGTTATTTTTCCAGATCGATGCTGTAAGACTGTGTGTGATTGGTCAGTATGAGAGTCGCCTATGATTGGTTGGGTGCCAATTAGACAGATATGATGTGATTGGTTTGTGCTAATTAGACCGACTTCAATATATTCTCTAGTGATATATTTATTATATAATACACCTCTATGGGTTTAGGCCTATTTCAAAATGCTGAAATAAGTCATTGCAATACAAAAAAACAATTAACTATAAGCGGGTTCGACATCTCAGTGACCTTTCGCGTGCCCGTTCGCAGTGGTCAAGGTCAATTCTAGCATAAATTATGGTGAATTACATAAAAATTGCAAATTCGCAATGCGCGAGACTGTAAGTTTGCGAACTTTTCGTAAATCCACCATCTATGCTATAATTGACCTTGACCGCTGTGCACTCGCACGCGAAAGGTCAATGAGATGTCGAACCGGTGTAAACCCAGCCAGCATTGAAAAATGGGTCCCAAGTGGGCCCCAGATGGGCAACTTCGTGGGGCCCAGATGGGCTGCCTAGATGGGCTCGATACCAATTTGGCCACGGGCTCCATGTCCGCCCCAAATGGGCAGCCCATGAAGTAGTCTATATGGGCTTAATGTGGGCCCCATCTGGGCCGCCTAGATGGGCTCGATACCAATTTGGCCACGGGCTCCATGTCCGCCCCAAATGGGCAGCCCATGTAGTTCATATGGGCTTAATGTGGGCCCCATCTGGGCCGCCTATATGGGCTGCCCGTATTGGCCCCAAGTGGGCCGCCTAGATGGGCTCGATACCAATTTGGCCACGGGCTCCATGTCCGCCCCAAATGGGCAGCCCATGTAGTCTATATGGGCTTAATGTGGGCCCCATCTGGGCCGCCTATATGGGCTGTCCGTATTGGCCCCACGTGGGCCGCCTAGATGGGCTCGATACCAAATGGGCAGCCCATGAAGTAGTCTGTAATCTGTATGGGTTCAACGTGGGCCCATCTGGGCAGTCTATATGGGCTGCCTGTATTGGCCCCACAAAGGCCACCTAGATGGGTCCGACACCAATTTGGCCACGAGCTCCATGTCCACCCACAATTGGACAACCATGAATAAGCCTACATAGGCTTAAATCTGGACAGCCATCTTCCATGCTAGAGTGATAGACATTTTAATGAACAATTAGGCATCACAGAGCAAGTAAAATTTTGCATCACTATATACAACTGAAATATAAATGCTACTTATACAAAAAACTCAAACAAATAAAACATTTAGGGAAATTGAATTATTAGTACATGACAAACAGCACATAACTTTTTTAATGTATTATTTTAAACGTCCAATAAGGAATTAATCCTTTAAATTACAAATTTTATAAATGCATGGTTAATTCCACGATAGAGTCCAACGAAAATTAAGCTGAAACATGTAATTTAGGCACCTCTTAGGTCAGCTTTTTTCTCTTTTCTTTCGCAAATGTCAACTAGTTCTTCTGAGGAACCATAATTTTAATAATAGCGTTCAATCAATTAAATAAAAAATTATATAACAGACAAGATCAACAGACATTTAGTGTCAGTAGTGTAAACTTGATGCATATGATACAATTAGCGTTCATTGAGCACTGGCAATGTCCACTGCAGCAAAAAGTCATTCTTTTCCTTCAGAGCTGATATGCATTCCACCCGCCTGCCACCATGACTTTGTGCACAAGTCAAGCATTTGTTAACTTCCATCTTAGTATACGGTAACGGTTAATTTCATACTCTTTCTTCTGCACCTTAGACAGAAAATATCATCATTACAGGCAATTAGTTTTCATCATCTCAGACAATTAACAATTTTAAGTCTTTCACATATTCCAAACAAAGTACAAGTCATCAATAAAAGCATTAAATTTAAGTCACTAGTAATGTGCAAATAGCAAACTTGTACTAGCCGAATGATAATTTTTTGGATAAAACTGTTAATTTTGTCATTAGTTTACCTAACTGGGGGGGGTTCAAGAAAGGGAAGAGGATTGTGCATCATAAGGACATCCTCATCCTTTAAACTCAGCCAAATGTATTCTCTAGTGTGCCATTAGAACAAGGACATTGAGTTAGGAAATGTCTTGTTAAATATTATTAATGCTACTGTTAATTAGTAACTAATTAGTGATTCCATACTTAACTTCGATTAATTTGGATCATGCACTCAATAAGTATTTCGTCCAGGAATTTGCTCACTTGCAGTGATCAGAATGATCCCGTTTTTAGTCCGCTTTTGTTGACTTCATACACCTCTCACCCATAGGAATAAATTCCTAGATTTATCATATGCACTGGATAATATTAATTTCTATGCTAATAATACGGAATTCAACATTTTAGGACAGCTTGACTTTTCGGTCATCTGTTGTGCACTAAAGTTGAGAGTATACAGTTTTGGATAAATTTCTATTACTAAACAGCAACTTAAGTTGTCAAAGAAATTTTTAGTGGATTGAATCCATAAAATCGAGGCACTCTTGTTGATTTGGCAATTGTTGTCCATAACTTGGGCTGTTTTACTTGATTCTACCATTTCTCTAACCATGTATAAAAATGGTTTAGTAGCTCATGTACTGTATACACAAGATTGTATTGTGGAACTTGTATTTAATCATTTGTAAAGCGCATCTAGTAGGGTGAACCGTTCAGAGGTGCTCCAAGTGTGCAAGGTCCCCAGTGTGCAAGGCCTTGCGAGAAGCAGGTTTTGAGAAAATACAAGGCAGAAAAGACACTGCCAGACAGGTGAGTAGAGTGAACAGAAGTAGAAAGCACATTCCAAAGAGAAGGACCAATTGAGGCAATTGATGAACAAAGTGGATGGATGGAGGAAGCTGAGTAATGCTGAAATGTCAGCCAGATTTTCGGGGCAAAACCTCACTCGAGCCTTAAGGATCAGAGTCAAGAGCTCACTGGTAAATTGCATGCGAGCACGGCAAGGAAAGCCAATGAAGTTCAGTCAAGCAGCTGAGTTGAGGATCGATTGAAGCAATGATAGACAAACCCTAAAAGACCAATGAAAAGTGAATTGCAGTAGTCAATTCGAGAACATTATAAACATGAATTAAGGTAATGAAAATGGAGGAAACAGAAAGACGATGACAAAGATACCTTAAATGAAAATAACAGGAGCGTGCGAGATTGGAGATGTGCTCAGTAAAGGTGAGTCATCTAGTACAACACCCAGAACCCGCACAGTTGACAAGAAGGAAAACAGCCAAAATTTTCACAGAACAGAACAAGATCATGCTTTGTGAGCTGCTGAGTGGCATCTTCCCAGATGAACTGAGTTTTTGAAGTATTAAAGGAGAGGCGATTAGAGGACATGATGATTAGTAAGATAATAAATATACCCAATTAAAAGCAACTGGGATGATAAGGGACTATAGACAAATACCTGCACATCATCAGCAAACAAGATGGCCAGCAGCATTACAGGTTAGGAAAAGAAAGATGCCAGCCGCGTAAAGAATAAATAGAACTGAGAGAGACACCAAGAACTGAGCTTTGAGGAACACCCAGTTTAACATGGCGTTCGGTAGTCACCAGTAACAATCATCTGGGTTCTTTCGGAAAAGTATGAGCGGAACCAAAAAGGTGAGGCCCTTAGGGTCATTCCGTGCCAAATCAAGCAAATTTTCAACTTTTCCCCACACTCCGACTCAGATTTTCTTGATATTTGCTTCTTCAGAGCTCTGCGTGCAGCAAGAACTGAATTTCTGATTCTGCGACTGATGAAGCAACAACTGGACGATGATTAGGCCTATCCTTGGAAGAATTAAGATCCATTATAGGAACTCGGTGAACATAATATTATGTAGTTGTATAATGTGTTTATTGAATTGCATAGGCCTATTTCTATTTGTCTTGATTGTATAGGGCCTA
This sequence comes from Lumbricus terrestris, assembly GCA_949752735.1. Lineage (NCBI taxonomy): Eukaryota > Metazoa > Annelida > Clitellata > Crassiclitellata > Lumbricidae > Lumbricus > Lumbricus terrestris. Next base: position 6,620,862 of record OX457037.1, read on the forward strand.
CTTGCATTAATTATTCTGTTCTTGTACATTGTTCCCGCAGTGCGTTTGCAGGCGGTTCAATAAAGTATATACTTACTTACTTACTTATAAAAGAGATGTCAGACACAGTTAGTGTCACGCCCAATTTGTTATAGCACAAGTCCAAGACATTGTGAATATCAGGCTCATCAGATGGCGCTGAGTAGGCCTAGGCCTAGATCAATAACTATATATGATCGAGTCAGTGGCGGATCCAGAACTTTTCGAAGGGGGGAGCCAAACATTTTTTGGGCTGGGGTCGGAAAATTTGTCGTTGATCTTTCGCTGAAAAATCTGATGAACTTTTTTGTCGTTTTTGACCGAAACCAGAGTTTAATTTAGCCCCCCACCTCTGGGGGGATTGAGGTTTCCGGAGGGGTAGATAATTGACCGTCTGAAGACAATCATGAGGCGCGCAGCGCCGAGAGTGGTAGGGGAGGGGTGTGGGGAGGGGATATGCCCCTCCCCACCAGAAACTTTTTGAATTTTCACATTGCAATGGTAGCATTTTAAGCTGTTATCTTAACAAAATAGCTGTACTTTTCAGTGCTTATAAGAGTGCCATAAGGTCTCAATAAATGTAGACATTACTTAAAAACGTCATTCCCGAAAACTAGATGTTCTTTTTTAAGTAATCCACCGGAAATCTTCAAAAAGGGTGTTCAATTTTCCTTCCCAAAAAACTGATGACATTTTTTGGTCATCCGTGCGAAATCTTAAAAAAGGTGTTTAATTTTTCGTCTAAAAAGAGTAAAGACTTTATAGTCTTCCGTGCGAAATTTTCAAAAAAAGGTGTTCAATTTCGCATCCCAAAAAACTGATGACTTTTGTAGTCATCAGTGCGAAATCTTAAAAAAGGTGTTTAATTTTTCGCCTAAAAAGAGTGAAGTCTTCAGTGCGAAAATTTCAAACAAAGGTGTTCAATTTAGAATCCAAAAAACTGATGACTTTTTGTAGTCATTCGTGCGAAATCATAAAAAAGGTGTTTAATTTTTCGTCTAAAAAGAGTGATGACGTTTTATTCTTCCGTGCAAAATTTTCATAAAAGGTGTTTAATTTCGCATCGCAAAAAACTGATGACTTATTGTAGTTATCCCTGCGAAATCTTAAAAAAGGTGTTTAATTTTTCGTCTAAAAGAAGTGATGACTTTTTATTTTTCGTTCGAAATTTTCAAAAAAAGGTGTTCAATTTAGCATCCCAAAAACTGATGACTTTTTGTAGTCATCCGTGCGAAATCTTAAAAAAGGTGTTTAATTTTTCGTCTAAAAAGAGATGACTTTTTATTCTTCCGTGTGAAATTTAATAAAAGGTGTTCAATTTAGCATCCCAAAAAACTTATGAATTTTTAGTGAACCGTCCGAAATCTTCAAAAAGGTGTTAAATTTTCCTTCTAAAAAACTGATGACTTTTTAAGACTAGAATAAATAAAATACTTCCCACTACTGAATGAAATATAGTAAGATTTAAATAAAAACAACGAGTAAACATGTGTTATCATTCATCGAATTTTCTTGCACATATAGACTAAACTCAAAACTTAACATTTTTCGCCCTGAAATTTTTTGGCATCTGCAAATAATAAATTACATCCCAAACACTGTTCTTAGTGTTAACTTGATTTGTAATTAATAGTTAGTTGTACTTAGTTATAATTGTGTTTATTTGTGTGAATATGTTTACAGTTTACTATGAATAGATACACGAATAACATACATTGTATGCCACAAATCATAGTTGGATACTGTTGAAAGATTGTTTCGGTTCGTTGCTTTATATTAATACAATGCAATTGTGTGAGAAACTTAGATTAGATATTAATTACATTTATATATTATTTTTATTATAGATTTTAATTACATTTATACATTAATTCTCCTGTGCATGACTGACACCCTGAAATTTTTTTTCCGGCCGCCATGGATGGGGGGGCCACGTCCCATGGGGATTTGAAATGGGGGGGCATGGCCGGATTGGCCCCCCCTGGATCCGCCCCTGGATCGAGTCAACTTGAGGTGCCGCAATCGAGGCTTCAAGGCAGACCGTATACGCTGTAAGGCCTACAGTAGGCCTATTAACCTACGATCGACAACAGTAGGGAAAGGCTTATGCAATAATTATAGGCCAGTGCGACTGTTTCTTCAACCTACAACCTAGTCTATGTCTGAGACAACAGACTCAGTTATAAATATATATATATATAGTTAGTTCTTAGGCCTACAGTTGGATAGAATCCGTCGACCGATTTCAACTCCCTGTTTTCAATGTATCCTTATGCTCATAACTTATGCACGAAATTATATAATGTTTCTGTTTCTATGTAGCTTTGTTTTGTTTAAATTCAAACTTCAGAAGCTGTTTAGGATTTGAGTTAGGCCTATAGGTCTATAGGCCTACTAATGAAGCCCCATATGTCAGGGCTACCTGCATGGACGGAAAAAGGGCCTGGGGTCCTCGGGAAGACCGAGGAGAATTAAGATGGATGGATGAAGTGGAAGAATGGATGGGGATATGGCGATGGCGGATTGCATGTGTGAGGACCGCGAGGAACAGAGCGATGGAGAAAGATGGCGTTGTCGACTCTGATCTGATCAGCAGCAATGAGGATGATCACGACGACGACGACGAATTAAGCCCCGTTGTTTCAGAAGGTTGGCAATTTATTTTTCATATTATAAAACAATTATCGTGATAGGCCTATAAAACTTTCGTTGATCACGCTATAACGCGAATTTCCTTTAACCATACCATTGTTTGTAGGCCTACTGTGTAATTTGGGACTGTGAACCAATGTGTAGGCCTAGGCTAATAATATTGTGGGCTTCCGCCATCCAAGCACACAAGGTCGTGAAATATCACAAAAATGGGCCTTTCTGCGTTCATGAAAATTTTTAAATGTACAATGGCGGTTCATATTACAAACAAGTTCGTGTACTTTACGTATTTAGCAAAAATTAAATAAAACTTTATTTCAACAGTTTAAAGAATAGACCTAATTCCTTCATATTTGATCGCAATTCACGTCAATTAGCCTAAAATAATGTCTGGAATAAACGAAAATATGCCCACAACCGCATCTCCATAGGCTATAATATTATATAGGCCTATGCTTACTTTAAAAAAAGTGAAGTTTCTCAGCTTGCCCGTATTAGAAGCCTTTCTCCTACTATCCAGAATTTTAAATAAAAGTTTGTGCAATCAAAAAGATAATTATGGCGATATATATCATCAGAGAATATTAAAGTGAGAATACTGTGACGTTCTCCCCTCTTTGCGTCTTGGGCGTCGGGTCTGGCCCTCCTGGCAGTATTCCCATTCACGCCCCCTTCCGCCAATTCCCAGTCGCCCGACCGCCCGAGCTCTCCAAAGAGGGGTTGGCTCCCTTCGAACGTCGTGAGGTCCTGAAGATGGCCGGCGGGGGTGCTAAGTCCCGCCGTTTGGTGTACCACCCCCAGTTCCCCCCTCGGAGCCCCAACTGCCTTCTTATCCCTACTTCCGTCTCTGGACCTATCTCTGTCCCCCTGGAAGCAACCGGCCTGGGACGGGAGCCCCATTCGATCCATCTGGACGTAGTCCGGCCGTGGCTTTTCCCTCAGCCTCTCACTCCGTCGACTACCCTGGATCACTCCTTCACTGGCTCCCTCTTCTCCTTCTTCCCGTTGACGAGGTGCCGCCCGAGTGGTGGCTGCGGAAAGCCGAAGTCCTTCGACCGTATTCGATTCACGGTCTGGGTCCGTTGCCATCTCTCTCTCACTAGGGGCCGGGGCCCTCCTTCCCTCCATCGGCCACCCTAGATCCTGCCGGCTTTGCCTATCTTCACCCAAATACCATCTGTCATCATTATGGGACGTCCCGGGGTAGTATAGTCCTTCGTCTTGCGTCTTAGTGTCAAGTCCCCTTGTCCAATTCCTAAACTGTTCTCGGACGTCGTCCTGTTCTGCAAATACCAACTCTATTTGTCCCGCTACCTCGTTTACTTTCGACGCCAAGTCCATCTGCATTCCTTCCATGTCTTTCTGTCGTCCTCCCATCTCCTGGATCCGTCCTCCCATCTCTTTCTGTCGTCCTCCCATCTCCTGGATCTGTCCTCCCATCTCTTTCTGTCGTCCTCCCATCTCCTGGATCCGTCCTCCCATCTCCTTCAAGGTCTCACTAATCTGGCCCAACATTGTGATTAGTGTCGGATCTAATCCTACTGGTCGTTGTCCATCGTCTGTCGTTCTCCGTTGTCCGTCCCCGTCTCGTCCATCATCAGATTCAGAAACTCGAGACATCGTGTTTAAATAGCTGTGCTATGTTTCTTTAGTACAGTTAAAACGATAATAATAGTCAGTTCACAAAAGGCGCATCAACAATCCTTAATCTATTAATAGAGTCGGTTACCCACAAATAGTCACACATGCATACGTCTAGTCTGAGCTAAGCAGCAATAGAAATGGGCAAATTATGACCATGGGTTTTCCCCGTGCAATTGTCAACAACCTTTGCTTGTCTCAATCAAAACACACATACCCCATTCATCAGATCGATTCAGTCTTCTCCGTTGCCCGTCTCTCTTCTTCCTCGGTTATCACTGTCAAGCGTCCGATCTTCTCGGCAGACGTTTGTCTTTGTATCCTCCACTAGTTCCAATCCGATTGTAGCAACGTAATCGTCCCTTCTCGTATCTTCCTTGTCATACGTCCGACTATTCTCGACGTCGTATCCACAGTAACGAATCTCGAATCTTTATTCAGAGATCCGGGCTTTTCCTTATCAATGAAATCACTCACTATGAAATCACTCCGAACTAATCAGCGCCGACGAATAAGTTTCCACATAATCAATCGTTCTCTCTCTGTCGGTCTTCACGGAATAAGCGTCCTCGGTTTCCACGGAATAAGCCCTGAGTGTTGGCGTCGGTTCCCTTTTAAACAGTTTCTACGCTGACTTCAGCAGAATCCAGTCATTTCCCCTCTATATCTCTCCTTGTTCGTCTGTCTCACCCTGCAAACAGTGCCGCAGTCCGTCTGTGTATCACCACGCCATCGGCTCCAGAGGCGCTGACTCTGCAGGTCTTGGTACATCTGTGTCAGCGGAATCCATAATATCAGATCCCACTCAACCCTTACACGCATACATCTTTCATGCACAATTATATATATACACACAGTTGACTATCATCGAGCAACTGGCGCTCTATAAAGCAGGCAGTGCCGGCGCTAGCACCCCCCGTACCCCCCGGCCGGGGGGGGCCCCGAGTTTGAAAGGGGCCCCCAAATTTAGCTGGTCATTGTGACTATTTGTGACTGTAGGCTACTTACAGATCCGGTCTGGTGCATGCCTCAACTAACCATATGGCACTGCCATAGCAGACCTAATGCAAATATTATAATGATTTTGGGCGTAAGTATAAGGCCATTGGAGTTTGAAAGGGGCCCCCAAATTTAGCTGGTAATTTACCTTTCATGACGGTTCATTCCTGAAGCCACGCTCCGAATTATGTTTTAACGCAAAGCATACAAAATAATATTACGCAAACCAATAAGAGCATTGTCCTTCAACCAAAGAGAAGATTTGGTGGTGTGGACAGGGGCACGGCCCCACAATTTGTGGTTGGGACGGAATCCCTGCATCTCCAATTTTTCAGAAATATTTCATAAGTATCATCCACTGCCCATCAATAATGATTAATTTTGTTAAGATGACAGCCTATAAATGCTACCATTACAGTTGGCAAATTGGACAAATTTAAACAATGGAGAGGGGACACTCTGAAGTCCTAAACTACGACTAACAGCATTGAAAAATGAGCTAAAAATTCTACCATTACAGCATGAAAATTTAAAAAAATTAACAATTGGGAGGGGACATTTATTGAAGTCTTACAACATGTCTTTCAGTATTTATATCATGAAATTTTTTTTGAGATGACAGCTCAAGGTATGGGGGGTCTCAAGTTTTCTTTGGGGGGGCCTCAGGTACCCTAGCGCCGGCACTGAAAGCAGGGACCCCCCCTGGAATCGTACAATACAAGGACAAAATAAAATTTAGCATAACCTATGCAGGCTATCAGCGATGCGTCAAGAACGGTTCACTATTATAACTTATTAGCCTATTCTCCGTGCCTTTTCTGTCGCTGGCCTGCAACCTGGAATGGGCTCCCGTGTAAATAGGCCTACGTATAATGCCTATAGAGACTATGAGACGTTTTACTCTAGATACTCTTAAGACTGTTCTATAAATTTAGCCGTGGTTGGGTCGGGAGCGCTTCTCAGTTGTTCTCTCGTGAAGAGGCGCTATATAAATGTCTAAAATGAATGAATTTATAACAAAACAGTTAAGAAATTTAAGTTCATAAAATAAATATATAAATGTCTAAAATGAATGAATTTATAACAAAACAGTTAAGAAATTTAAGTTCATAAAATAAATATTTAATTTACAAATTGCAGAAATACCATTCGCCTACGTAAAAGTTCTGAGCAGTCACTATAAAAAAGCTATAATGAAAGTTAAGTCTAATGAAATAAATTGCTTTACATATTGCAGAAATGTCAATCGATTAAGACAACGGTTGTGTAAAAGTCCTGAGCAGCCACCATAATAGCGTTATTATGAAAATTGCGTCATTATGAAAATTGCGCCTGTTAAAAGTAACTGGCGCTTTAAGGAATACAAAAATACAATCGTGGAATTTGACCGCGAATTTCAGTGGTCCATCTTGATTCTGAGTGTCTGGAAAAGGTAAATTTCACTGTTCCTTTGGTGCATACCGCTTGACAAGGAGAGCCATAATAGCCAATAGCACCATTAGGCATAGCCTTGACTGAATAAATACTTCCAGCTTTAATGAATATTGGGTCATCCAACCGGATAGTAGACAAGGTGAAAACCGAGCATGATATTGTACATTTCTTCTTAAACATAGAATTGGCAGCTTGCAAGATTTCCAAAGCAACATCATATCCTTGCTTGTCATGTCCCGTATAGAAACCAATGCCAGTTAGTAGAATGTCTTGATTGGTCATGAAATTAATTGCATCAACCTCATTTGTTGCATCCCATTTACCAGTTTCATCGACACTTGCTCGATCTACGCACATTTCCACACTGACTCTCCGTATAATTGGAAACTTCAGCTGATGGCCAACCTTCTTTGTCGCTAAGAAGTAGTAGATTGATTCTTTCTCTTCTGCTGTCAGTAAATCATTCGCACAACTAATCTCAGCAAATTCAGTTAGTGTCATCAGTGGAAAGCGGATCTTGTAGAGTAGGTCACCAAGTGCCTCTCGGATTTGCAGGTCAGTTGGATCTTCTTCTGGTTTAGCAAGCTTAAGTTGATGCTTAGCCCACTTAAGAGTGGCCTCATAAATGACCAATTCTCTTACTATAGCTCTTGCTTCAAGGATAGTATCCATTGCATTCTTAGATGCGGACAAAATCTCTGTTCCACTGAAAACGGCTTTTGCATTCACGGAAATCCGTTGAAGACATGCGCGCTGCAGTGGCTCTTCATCTAACAGCAAACTGTAATCCAGGTAATGGATAACGTTTTTTATATCAAGATCCTCTACAAGACATTTGCAGCATTCTTTGACTAACTTGGACAACATATATTTCTTAGCAGCATACATCACACTCAAAGCTGATTCTGGAGAGATTGATTTGCTTTCGCAATACACGTAGCTGCAAACATATATAATAAAAAGCAATTAGATGAAAGTTTTATACAATATTAATATCTATAATATCCAATTTAATGTGCTGCAGTTATTAAATCAATACATAATAGAGTACATAATTAACAGAAAACAAGAGCACAAGAAAAACGCTCACCAAGTTAAACAAATTCGCAGAGCCACTTCTGCTCAAAAAGAAATGGATATCTACTAATATTTCAGAAACCTCATAATGCCTGAATAGCTTAATGTGAACAGTGTACATTAGAGTGGTCCACAAAATTCATCTAACAGATTTCAGTTCTCCACAAGGCTTGTTTTGTTCCTTATCATGATTATAATAATCACAATTTTTTTTAATGAAAACAAATGAAATTTAGAGGTCAACCTTGTGGGGCCGTCAATCTGGAATGACCTTCCCCCTAACCTCCATCTCCTCCACCTGACCAGTCAATCCTTATTCCTTAAGTCCCTTAAATCTTTTTTGTTTTGCCGTGGCTGGGCTGGGAGCGCCTCTGAGTAGTTTCGTGAAGGGGCGCTATATAAATGCTAATAATGAATGAATGAATGAACCCATTTGACACTTTTTATACTATTTGGACAGTTGTAGATAAATTGTTCGGTAATGGTTAATGTACGACCTGAGCGACATTGAGCGATGTCTGGGGAGATTCCATTTCTCAATTACCGTACTTCAACACTGGTATTGACCTGAGAGTCACCTTCTTGAATGTCGTTCACCATTTTTGGGATTGCCAAGAGTTTTTTCTGACAATTTCCAGTGACAATAGTAGCTATGCGATCCATATTTTCCTTTGATCCGTCGATGCTGGACAACATTTAGCCTTCTCAGTGAGGTAATAGCAGGCCTGCCAGTGTGCACTCTTGTTCTTCCATTGCACCTAGCTGCTTCTTGTCCTTTTATTCCGAACTTCTAGAAAGTGGTATTTCTGAAATTAATGTCATGACCAATCACCAGTGTGACATCTCCATCTACAGACCAAGGATCACGGTCTGGAAGGCCAACATGATACAAAGCACCAACAACTAAACTAAAGAGGACTGGATGATGTTCTTGGATCTATTTTTAATAATGAGGCATTTAGTAGCAGCTTTTATGCAGCCATTGTAGACTGTAGAGTGTAGATGTATTGCATACGTACTAGGAAGTTGTCTGATACTACTTCTACATGTATAGATGCCAACGCAGAAAGTTCACCTGCTGAGCACTTCATAACTGCCTTTTGTCTTGTGTTCTTCATTTTAGTTTTCACCATTCTCTCTTTTTCCTGCAGTTACCACTTTCTGATTTCTTTTGATGCTGTCTTTAAGTTTACTCCACTCATGCTGCTGGAAAATACGTCTCCTCTTTGTAGGACCTATTCGAAGGCTATCCCGATCTTAGTCTTGCTGGATTTATGTCATCACATCTTTTGAGACAATATCGAACAATTTTTGAAGATCACTCTTGAACATGTCGTATTCATCCTGTCACTTTCTCTTTATAGGTCAGTGAATCTTCAGAGGTAGGTAGTTCTGGTAAAGCTTTGCAGTTTTCTTACACACCAGCTGCGTTGGTATTCAGGCAAGCACCCAAATACAAAAAACAACAGCATAGGTCATTTTGCAACTTTCCGGAAGGGGTCTCCCTTTAGTGATATGATTAAACTGAAGCAGTTGCTGTGCATCCAGGTTTCGTGGTAATCTTGCAGTAGACAATCGAGAGACTGGTTCTCCATAGCCAGTGCTATGGGTCGGCTTTCATATTAGACGAAGCCATATTTACACTTATAATGACGATTAACATGACGTAAAGACATTATCAGCACTCAAGTAAAATGTTCAGAATGGGTTGACCTCTAAATGTTGCACAATCAGGCTGAAATTTTACAGGGAGACTATCTACCCCAAGTGGACAAAAATAAGCCTTGTGGAGAAAGAATTCTAACAACTTAATTTTTTGGCTATGGTTTGTGGACCAGTCTAGTGTACATAGGTTTCAGTGCTAAGTTAAAGTTCATAAAACATATGAACTCATAAGTTTGCTCAAGCCCAGGTATTCATGTTCAGCCAGAATTTTTTCAAGCTTCTCGTCTTAACCCAGGAACACAGTTACTGTAGCTGAGTAGCAGTATCTTCGTCTGTTGGAATTCTAGATGTCACCTGTATCCAGGTACGTGTTACAAAACATGAAAAATAACATTGTATTTAGCTATAACTGTTCTTATAAGAGAGGTTTGTTTGCTATTTTCCATATAGATTTAGAAACAATCGGTGTATAGAACTGCAGTGGAAGTCCCCAATTACCACTGTAACAACATCTTACTGACGTCTGGGTGTTTAACGTTACCACTACGTCATGTACTCCTTTTCCAAGTTTGGAGACTAATATTAGATTGCAGTTATTCAATGAATTCATTATGGAACTGCATCACAGCTTACTCTAGAACCACCTTGAAGATATCAGCGTCAATGTCTTCAATGCGGATCTTTGCCTCAGCGTCACTACTGCACTCAGTCATTCCACTTGAGAACATTCCCTCAAAGACTTCACTGCGCGATATGAGAATGACCTTATGTGCACGGAACGTGACCACATCGCCATCTGGTGGTCCAACTTCTATGGAGACATCCGTTCCTATTTTGTTATCTAACATGTATTGAATGCCCTCCACCAAAGTTTTCTCCGATTGCCATCCATTCTCCCCTCGTGTTGTCATGATCTGTAAGAACAAAATAGCATAGAAATAGGATTTAGCATTACACTTTCTGCATTGGAAAATATTACTAATGGAGTAGGTGCATGATACTTATCTCGAATAATTAGTTATGTGACTCATTATTATTGTTGTCCACTGTCACATGGAAAAATAATAAAGTTCAAGCCAGAAAGCAGGCACCCTCTCAGTTAGTTATATCTATCATTAGTTTATTTTAAAAAAAGTTTAGCTTCCAATTAAAACCGGAAGATTGCGCTCAATGACTGTGTAACTTTGTCCTAAGCCAATAAATAGATGTCAATTGGAGAAATAAATACGTGAAGCATCTATTCCCATTTACAGTACATTTGTATCTTATTTCAAGATATCTATCAAATATTACTGTAACATAACAGGCTACATGCAATACTTGAACAATTGGTCAACTTGAAATTTCAATAGGTTAGAGACATTAAACATGTCCAAAACATAAAAACAACGTTCAATCCATGAATGTCTATTGTTCTTGTTTTATGACTCCAACACCCAGTAGAGTATAAAACTCTAGAAGCGTTTGCAAGCACTGTGTCATCAGCAGATTTCTTTGCTGAGTATAAGTGGTGAAAGCTACTTGCCTTGACCACTTGGAGAAAACACGGCTTCTCATCATCAATTGTGCTTTTAAATATGATGACCTGTATTAGTGCCGTATACCAATGCTGCGTGGTCGAATTATTCCGACGGGGAAATTTTACATGGAAACAAGAGCTGTCGAATTTTGTGGGTGGGGGAAGGTAGGACATCATATGTATATTATTTTATGGGGAATGGTGCGTATAATTATGCATACAAACAACACCTCTCGAATTTTTCTGGGGCAATGTCAGTTGTGGGGGGAACTTCCCTCCAGAGACGCCTAGATTAAACACTGCCTACCCCCCTCCGTGCTATAAATTATATGCATCGACGTGTAATGACGTTATGTCTAAGCTTTCTGACACCATATAATATGCTCTCCGAATCCTGAAATCCCACGACCTCCCTATAAACGTGCTGCATGATCTGGCAAGAGCAACGACCGTGTCCAGTCTCTATGCGGCGTCTGCTTGGTGGGGCTTCACTAAAGCTGAGGACAATAATAATAATAATAATAATAATAATACTGTTATGTTACAGTATACGCCTTTCTACCTCTTTGGCATTGTGGATCAGCCTCTTAAATGGCTTCATTCTTTTTTTTGGGGAACGCACCAATTCTGTTGTCTTTGGTACTTCCACATCTGTCTGGGTTCCTGCCACTTTTGGAGTCCCTCAGGGTTCTGTTTTGGGACCATTGCTTTATATTATTGATACGTCTGGCATAGCATCACTGCTGACATCTTGTGGTCTTTTTCACCATCTATACGCTGATGATGTTCAAGCGTATACCCACTGCCACCCTGACAATACTCTGGCAGTGGTTCAGCAAATGTGTCATGCAATGGATAAGCTGGCTAGCTGGTTAGTCTCTAACCAGCTCCTACTTAATGCTTCCAAAACTCAATATTATTCATCTGGTTGGGTGGACGTAGACGACTGGCAAATGTTGACTGATGTGCAGTGGCTAAAGCATTTCCCCATGTTACCTTTTTTGATTCTGTCCGGGACTTGGATGCTACGCTGGATGAAGTACTTAGTTTCTCAAAACAAATCAATCAGCTGACTCGTGGCTGTTAGTACCAAATTCGTCAGCTACGGGTCATCTCTCGCTCCCTATCAGAGGATTCTGCTGCTACCCTTGTTCATGCCTTTGTCACCAGCCGCTTGGACTACTGTGCGTTGCTCTATTCTGGTTGGTTTGCGTCTGTTATTGATATCCCGTACCGTGTTCTTCGGTCTGCAGCCCGACTGATTGGGCGAATCCCTAAATATGCCTCTGTTTCGGCTTATATGCATGATACTCTACACTGGGTCCCTATCTAACAGTGTATCGAATACAGAATTGCTTCACTGGTTTGGCGTTGTCTCCTTGGCTGTGCTCCGACCTATCTATGTGAACTCTGCTGTCCAATATCTGTTGTCCTGACTCGCAGAGCCCTTCGCTCTGCTTCTAGCGGGAAGTTTTCGGTCCCGCGTATTGAAACATCAACCTGTCAGGGTCGTGCATTCTCAGTTCTAGGTCCATCTGTCTGGAATAGTCTCCCGTTGCAGAGGTATCATGACAACTGGTCTACAGACAACTCACCTAACAACAAGTGGTCCCCAGATAATTCGTCTAACGACAATAGACAACTGGTCCAGTGCCTGAGAAATGGAAGCTGGATGAGAGTTTTTACAGGTGAAATGGAATTTGGATTGATGAAAATATGCAAGAGAAATGGAATCTGGATGAAGGTTCTTTTACAGGTGAAATAGAAGCTGGATGGCGAAAATAATGGATGAGAAATAAAAGCTGGAAGAAGGTATTTCTAAATCTGAAATAGAAGCTGGATTGATGAAAAAACGCTTAAGTAAATGGAAGCTGGATGAGGGTATCTTTATATCTGAAATAGAAGCTGTATTGACGAAAATAACGAGCGAGAAATATAAGGTATTTTTAGATCAGAAGTAGAAGCTGGATGCATGTTGAAATACACACTGCAGGTTGAGAACTATATCTAAAATACTAATCGCCTATAAAGTCACATGAAGAAACGGCTACGAGGCTAATTTTTTTCGGTTCAAAACACCGACGCTATTGGTTCAAAATATTGATAACAATTTAACAAACCAAGAAGTGGGACGACGGATGAAAATTTTCAGAGCGAAACAAGAAGCGGGTTCATTTTTAATTTTTTTTAGCGCAACAAATGCGATGAATGATGCAAATCTAGTGTGCAGGGGTAATCTGAAACCGGGGTAATTTGAAACCTTTACACCGGTAGGCCTATTGCAATCAGAAAACATGTCGATTGTCGGGCGTTTTACTGTCCAAAGGAAATCCATGCAGGAGCAAAAATCCAATTAACTATTAGGCCAAACAATTCACGAAGAGTCATAAAACGACGCAGAATCGTAGATCTAGAATTTTCTAGATCTGGGGAATTTAGAATTTTAGAAATCACTAGAAACTATAAAGCAATCAGTGTCAACATTTTCATTCTTTAGAAATATTAGCACTTTGTAATAGATTAGCTATTTTAACTACCATAGGCCCATTATGATTTTAGAGATATTGTCAAAATGACGATTGCATGCATGGTGTGTCCCCAAATTTGGTTACAAGTTTGGGTTTGTCGCGCGCGGAAAAAGGTTGACAACCTCTCTATTAGATCGCGAAGACTGCGTGAGTAGGTTTTGAAGAGGCGATAATAAATTTTCGAAATGAATGAATGAATGAATATGCTGGTCCCCGATACTATTGTTTTGCCCGTTTTCGGCATTCGGTTGTCCCAGATAAAACTTCTCAATTGCAAGAACCTACCTCAGCTTTGTATGCGCTCTTTGTGTGTGTGTTCTATTGTAGACGTCAAGTTTTGTCGTCTTAGTTATAGTTAAGAATTCAAATCGTATTTCAAAAGCAGAACTCTTTCGCCATCGTTGTCACAGCGTTTGATGCGACGATAATAGGAGAAAACTAATCAGCGACAATCGCATCGACGTATAATGTGTAAAATAACAAAATCGTACAAATCTAGACTATAAAATTTAGATTACTAAACGTACGTAGTCCATCAATAATAATTATTGTCAGTAAGTAGACTTACAAACGAATCCAGTAATTGATTTTATTGAACCTAACATAATGCTTTGCTTGTAGCATACACATATATATACTTGTAGCGTACACGACCGCAATTTCATCCCACGTATTTTATACCGACGTGAAGAAAAATCACCCCCTCATCTCTATATGCCTATCTAACTGAATGACCGTTACTAAAGATGACATTTCAGTACTTTTTTCATATTATTTTCTATATCTCTTTATGTACCCATGTGCGGTGTGTCACTTAATTGGTTAATTTGTCATTAAACGAATATAGGCTATATATATAATATATATATATAGCCTATATTCGTTTAATGACAAATTAACCATATATATATATATATATATATATATATATATATATATATATATACCCGAATCCCAAGCCGTATAGCACTTTAGTAACGGTCATTCAGTTATATATCTTTTTTAGTAAGACGTTGTAATTTAATTTTATGATGTTTGTCTCTCTTGATGTTCACCATGTAACCAGGCTGCGGTGTGTCAACCTGGACGTTTTTCACGAATTAAACGAATATCTATAATATATATATATATATATATATATATATATAAAGTATGCAGGGGGCGGTGCGGTGGCTGATTGGTAACACGCTGGCACGAAGAACAGAAGGAACCGGGATCTAATCCCGGTGGCCCCTTAAGGTTGACTCAGCCGCCACTCGCCAGATGGGAGTGTGAAAATGAGTAGCAGTGTCACTGCGCAGGTAACCTTGGGTTCGGCGGAAAGACCTGGCCACCTACCGCCGATGTATGGCAATTGCCACCTAAGGGCTGATGGCTTAACACCGGGGATCAGCACCGGGCCCAACGCTCGCAAGCGAGTATGGGCAAACCTTTACCTACCTTTTTATGCATATACTTTATGCGTAGGTCTATGCTACAAGGAAACATTAGTCTAGCTCAGAGAATTGAGGGAGCAGCAAAGAAGGAAACCTAATTAAGAGACCAAATGGGGGTCGCCTAATCTTAAATAAGCCTAGACCTAATAGGCCTATAAACGACATAGGCTACGACTAGATATATAATGGCATGTTGCTATCCGCATGATCATAACGGCGGGCATTTACCCGAATCCCAAACTGTATAGCATCGTAAAATTATTCATGTTTTAGCCATTTTTCATCGCTCATCCAACTTCTAATTCTACTATATCACAGTTCCTTTATTCATCCAACTTCTACTTCAACCAAAAATATTATTATCGTTCATCCAGCCTCTAGTTTTACGGTAACAATTTAACATAAAACGATGATTTCCTTGCTAGTCCAACTTAATTCTACTTCTGTTAATTAATATGCTCATCCAGCTCCTAATGATACTGCAATACGTCAGCATTAATATCATGTTTTCATCGTTCATCCAACTTCCAGTTTACGGAAATAAAATATCTCTGAAGTGCTATACGGCTTGGGATTCGGGTATAAGCTAACGGCGGCGACATTAACCGCGCTATGATAGACACAAGCAACTTATCGTTATCTCTGTTGTCCTCAACACTAATTAACGTCTTCAGCATAATTATTTGTTCAGCAACCAAGCTTTTAACGCTGTGAGTCGTAATTATTTAGGCCTAATTTCTACTTACACCCACTGTTTTTGACAATCAAGAAATTTGCACACAACAAAATGTAGCAAAAACAATTTTATCAAGTCTCATCTGAAAATAATTTTATGAAAATTAATAAACTTCATATTGCTGCATAATTTGTGTTGAATGTGCACACACTTGTTCTGAGTCTCTTTGAAACGTTCTTGAATTCTTGTTGATGTGTTCCAGAGGCAAATCTTTGCACATCAATTTCAACGCAACCATCAATTCTTATAGCTCTTGGTTTTGGCCTCAGATTGTATTATTTATCCAGCATAGCTCCCACAACTGAATATCCATCAGGTTCAAATCCAGAGATTTGAGAGCCATTGGTTTTCTTCAATGAAACCAAGGAGAATAATTATTGACAACGAGCTGCTTTCCTTTCATCAATGTCATATTTTGTAAAGTATCTCTTAGTTCAAACTCTTAATTTCTCCGTTCTCACCGTTTATAAATCAAAGTAAGCTGCAATTGTAGCTTTAGCTCGAACATCTTTTAAGTGTCTGAATACATATTTTGTTCTGTCATCAACACCTTAAGTGGCTGTTTTAACTATTTTTTTTAAACACACTTTGTTTTAATAAAAAATATTAATCCAAGAAATTCTTCATTTACCAACTTGAATAGTCACCTAGCTAAATGATGTAAGTCATTTGCTAGGCTGGTGCATGCTTTTTCTTTTAAATAACAATAATAATATTTATCTGGCAATATCAGATTTTTATAACAATTATTTCAGATATGACTGTACACCATGATTAAAAAAACTAAGCCAAATTTTTTCATATATAGTTGTTGTCACCTTTTTGTTGCGCTATGCTTTTGTATCATCAAAAATTAGTGGGTAGACTCACTAGACCTGATATAACTTTTGTTCTTTATTAAGTGTTTTGGTTAAATTTGCCAGTTGAAGGTAATTATGAATTACCTTAAACTTAAAAGCTTGTAAAATTAATGTGATTAAAACATTTCCACTTGTCTTGTGGCCAAAATATTTGAAAAATATCTTAGGGCGTTATTGTTTGCCTGCCATGTGTATATTGGTTCATAGGGCAGACTGTCAATTGAGGGGTTGGGGATCTAAATCCCTGTCAGGTATAAATTTCCTCTGATGATTCTATTCCAACTGTACAATCTGCAAACAAGAAATTGAAGTCTCTTGAAATAAACTGCTTTACAACTTACATAAATGTCATTTGCGTATGAAAACAGCTCCATAACAGTTCTGAGCATTCTGACACTATAATAAAGCGGTTATAAAATTTCTAAAGTCTCATGAAAAAAATCTTTACATATTGCAGATATGTCAATCGATTATGACAATGGTTGTGTAGAACTTCTGAGCTGTCACCATGATTGAGCGGTTATGAAAATTAGAATGTCTGTGAAAAGAAAGTAAATCACTGTTACACAAAACAAAAGTACAAGCGTGGAATTTGGCCGCAAGTATCAGTGGTCCATCTTGATTCTGAGTGTTTGGAAAAGGTAAATGTCACTGTTCCTTTGGTACATACTTCATCACAAGGACAGCCAACATGGCCAATAACATCATAAGGCAGAGCCTTTACTGAATAAATATCTCCAGCTTTAATGACTATTGAGTCATCCAACAAGATCTTAAACAGAGCTGAATCTTTAGGGCCCGGAACTTTGACTCTCTTCTTGAACATAGAATTGGTAGCTTGCAAAATTTCCACTTCAACATCATATCCTCGCTCATAGTGTCCCGTATACAAACCAATGCCAGTTAGTAGAATGTATTGATCGGTCTTGAAATTAATTGCAGCAATAAGTTGTACTGACTTCCATATCTGCTTTTTATGGGAATTTGTACGGTCTACCCAGACTTCCTCACTGATTCTCGGAATAATCGGAAACTTCAGTTGACGGCCAATCTTCTTTGTCACTAAGAAGTGGTAGATTGATTCTCTCTCCTCCGCTGTCAGCCAATCATTCTCAGAACTAATTTCAGCAAATTCATCTGGTTTCATAAGTGGAAAGCGGATCTTGTAGAGTAGGTCACCAAGTGTCTCTCTGATCTGCAGGTCAGTTGGTTCCTCTTCTGGTTTAGCAAGCTGAAGTTGGTGTTTAGCCCATCTAACAGTGGCCTCATAAATGACCAATTCTTGTACTGGCATTGTCTTTGCATCAAGGATAGCTTCCATTACCAATCTAGATGCGGTCAAAATCTCTGTTCCACTTAGAAAAGCTTTTGCATTCATGGAAATCCGTTGAAGACATACAGTCTGCAGTTGCTGTTCGTCTATAAGCAAACTGTATTCCAGGTACTGAATAATTTTGTTTACATATGTCAAGATCCTCTGAAAGACTTCTGCAACATTCTTTGACTAACTTGGACAACATATATTTCTTAGCAGCGTACATCACACACAAAGCTGATTCTGGACCAATTGGCTTGCCTTTGCAATACATGTAGCTGCAAACATAAATAAAAAGCGGTTAGATGAAGGTGGAGTGGGCATGGAGGGGTTGGAGGGGTGGGGTGGTGGGGAGGGGTGAGTGGTGGGTGGGGTTGGAGGACTGGGGGTGGAGGTGGGGGTGGAAGTGGGGGGCTGAGACGAGAACATTTTCCCGAAAACCCAAATTTCTCGCATGGCGTACCGGTGGAGGTTGAAGTGTGATGGGTGTGGTGTGGTTGTGGCTGGAGCGGGTCAAATTTTAAATTTCACTGGCAACGCTGGGTACCCCAGCTAGTTTACGTATATTTCAGAAACCAGATATCACCTGAATAGCTTGATATGAACAGTGTAAAGAGGCTTCAGTGCTAAATTAAAGTCCATAAAACATTAACTCATAAGCAGTGTCTAATCCAGACATCTCCTAGGGGGAGTACACCCCCAGAAATGACATCCCGGAGAAATTTGACAAATTGATAATACTTTTTAGTTGTTGTTTACAGCATTGAATTACATGAACTGTTATAATATATCATGACGTTATTTATTATAATATAATTATGTTATTATTAACTATTAGTAGAATGTATTGATTATTGCCCTGAATAGAAACATGATTGTTACAACGAATGATTATTACAGATACTTGACACTACCATATGACAATGAGCTAAATTAAAGTCTTCCAGTCTGTTAATGGTGACCGGACAAAATGGTACGGACAAAATGGTATGGATGGAATGAAAGCTGGAGTATTGAATTTTTATATATAAAATAGAAGTTGGATTAATGAAACGACGCATGTGAAATTGAAGCTGGATGAAGGCTCTGCATGGATATTTTTATATATAAAATGGAAGCTGGATTGACGAAAATAATGCTTTATATATAGAAGCTGTATCAGGGTATTTTCATAGCTGAAATAGAGGCTGGATTAATGAAAGATGCATTACAAATGGAGGTTAATTAAATGTATCTTATGCCTGAAATTGAAGCTGGATACATCATGAAACACATGAATGACAGACATCAATTCAGCTTCCATTTCTCAAGCATGTTTTTCGCCAATCCAACCTCCTTTTCTCAAGCTTTTTTCCACTAGACCTCCACTTCAGCCACAAAAAAGCCATCCACCCTCTATTTCAGCAATAAAATACCCTCATCCAGCTTCCATTTAAACATGCCGTTTTCTCTGTACCATTTTGTCCTAGAACCTCTGTTAATATTTGTACTATAACTTACTGTATAAATATTTGTACAAATACTATTTTGTCCAACAAAATAACTGAGATGACATCCCTCAGAGAAATTTTACAAAATGATAATACTTTCTAGTTGCTGTTTACATTATTGTATTACATGTGGGGAGGGGTGGGGTGGGCGGTGGGATGGGGTTGGAGGGCTGGGGGTGGAAGTGGAGGGGGTTATAATAAGAAGTGATATTATTTACTATTATATGATTATACTTATATTTACTATTATAATATATGATACTATCATATTCCAACGAGTATGACTTCTGTTAATATTTGTACAAATACTATTTTGTAAAACTAAATGGCTTCTCTCCATTACCCATTACTATCTTTCAAATTTAAAACTCAAATTTCCCGACACTTGATTTTCCCTCCAACTAGATACCTGGATTGTGGATACCCCAAAGGGGGAATAGATTAAACACTGCCCATAAGTTTTTCATAGCACAAGTGTTCATGTTCTCTGTTCAGTCAGCATTTTTTCAACCTTCTGGTAGTCAACCTTTAACCCAAGACCACAGTACTACTAATATCTTTGTCTAAATTGACGTCACACCGCATCCAGGTACAGGTTACACGAAAAATAAGATAGTTTGTTGCTATTATTGTTCTTGTAAGAAAGGTTTATTTCCTATTTTCTACATAAAACCATCTGGTGTATAAGAATTGCAGTGTTATTCTTCAACTATCACTGAAACAACATTTCATGGCTGTTGGGGCCTTGCATCACCAAAATGTTGTATGCTCCTTTTTCCAGACTTGGAACAAGTACTAGATAGTAAGTAGTCGAACTGCATAGAACTGCAGCACATAGAGTATACAATTGAAGATCAAGGCCTATGTTTAACTTACTCCAGAACCTCTTTAAAGATATCAGCTTCAATGTCTTCAATGCGAATCTTTGCCTCAGCATCAGCGCTGCACTCAGTCATTCCACTTGAGAACATTCCCTCAAAGACTTCACTGCGCGATATGAGAATAAACTTATGTGCCCGGAACGTGACAGTTTCACCATCTGGTGGTCCAACTTCTATGGAGACATCCGTTGCTATTTTGTTATCCAACATGTACTGAATGCCCTCCTCCATAGTTTTCTCCGATTGACATCCATTCTTCCCTTGTGTTGTCATGATCTGCAAGAAAAAATGTTCAATCAATCAGTCAATTCGTTTATTAGACGCACTAAGCTGCACAGGCGCAACTTAAACAGACAACTATACGGAGACTGTCACAACACAAGGAAAAATATTGTTAGTAGATAAACTTATAAATTCAGAATACATGAGACAAAGTTAAGGCGATCTTTTTAAAAATAAAAATACTACTTAATATCACACTTCCCTCATGCATGATAATTATCTTAATTAATTATGCTCAGCGCAAAATTCACGGAAACGATGTGGTGAGGGCCACTACTCTGACCAGGATATGCTTAGCCAGCTTGATGGGCTTTATTGGCCAGGGAGACCAGGACTGGCTCCAGTCTACCATGTTTGTATGTGCATTGTGCACTTGTTTGTATGTGCACTTGTTATATCGCCCCTTCAAACCCTACTCAGAGGCGCTCCCAACTGCAGAGCGGACACTGCATCGGAGTTTCATGCCGAAGCGCTGAGCAATTGCGAGTGAAAGACTTGCCCAATTAAGGTCCTTACGCGGTGACTTGAGGTGGATTCGATCCTCGAACCTTCCGGCTTCAAAGCAATGATGCCACCACTACACCACCGCGCCTCACCATGCGCCGCCTTATTCGACAACAGGTCCTCCTTGAACAATTAGGCTATGTGCTAAGGCCGATTGCAAGCTCTTTACTGTTGTCGTGGTGGATGGGAGCCAATGAGCCATGTGCTGTATGACCTGCCACCACCGATGAATGAAACTTCCTTCTACTACCTGCATTCACAGATACATAACCGCACAATTTGGCAGCTGGTATGATGAGAAAAACTTTCATCATTAGGATGATACAATGTCGGATTTGGCATGAAATGTTTTTTTTTAAATGTGACTGTCTTCATTATAAGTTATTTTGCATGCTTAATACTACGTCTATACACTAAAATGCAGATCTTTAGCAATTGGCTAAATAAAGAGTATTGTTATCTAGATAATAATCTTATATTCCTATTTTATTTTTGTGATTCATAGTAGGTCCTATACTTTCTTGTCCACTCTTCTTAAATACCAATGGAGTTTGGCTCTCAATATTCAGATGGACTAATAAGGGTTTAACTGAGATTCTGTATTTAAACTGGTCCTGCACACTGCTAAAGCTGACAAAGTCTAAAGAAATGCAGGCACACGGTTTTTCGAAAAGCAATTGAGAAAGCATTTATATTCATGACTTCTTTAATATCGCAAACGAATTTGAGCATACGAGAATACACAGCGGTTGAGTGAACATTGTGGAGTATTGAAATACTAGGCCTTAGAATAAGTTTCGACACAAACAAAAGTTCAAACTCTGGCAGTGGCAGTCCAAAGCAAGTTCAAAAAGATTGGCGACGCTAATTATGTTTGCTACCCTACAGTGCAATGTGCGCATAATGCCGCTAATTATGAATTCCGCATAAACATAAATTATATATATAATGGGGCGCGGTGGTGTAGTGGTGCACTGGTGGCCTCATTGCCTTGAAGCCGGAAGGTTCGAGGTTCGAATCCACCTCGCCGCGTAAGGACCTTGGGCAAGTCCTTCACTCACAATTGCTCAGCGCTTCGGCGTGAAACTCCGATGCAGTGTCCGCTCTGCATTCGGGAGCGCCTCTGAGTAGAAGAGAGCTTGAAGGGGCGCTATAACAAGTGCATATATATATATATATATATATATATATATATATATAGATGATGACAAGCAAATAATCCAATCTTTGGGTCCAAGACAGGCAAGCTGGTGGCCGGTTAGCCAAGAAGAAATCCAGAGGGTAGACTGGAGGCAGACGTTTCTCAGTGTTCGAGCAGCGGAGCTGACCCTCCCCTTCCAGGCCTTGATTCATACACGGACCCTTAGATGGCACCGCTGCTGTCAGTTAGAGCCGCGGTCACCTTATGTCATCGGACCTGATACCGGACCCTCGTATCACTACCAAGTATCAGCCAAGACCTACTGCGAGTGGAAAGGTCTTCGAGCGCTGGTAAACTATGCCAGTACCGTCCAACCTTGTTGACACCTTTTTGGGCTACAATGCTTCATACAGACTGTACTGCAGATTAAAACTTCTTAATTGCAAGAACTTACCTCGTCTTTATACACGCATGGGTTCAGATCTGTCGTAGATATTAAGTTGTCGTTTTAGTTAGAGATAAAAATTGAGCAGAGCCACTCGTTCTCGTTGTTCGTTGTAACAATCAGCGTTCTATTTGGGGCGACGATAATAGGAGAAGACAATCAGATAATGACATCGACGTATAAAATTTAGAAGTCTCTTTAAGGAGATGGTTTATGTAAGTAAGTAGACTGATAACTATTTATGTAAGTTTATGTAAGTAAGTAGACGGATAACTATGAATGGTGACCATTCGGCGATTATTATCATTTGGTTAATTAGACAATAATAATAATAACTGTAAACGAAACCAAGAGTCTTTGAACTCTTTGTTTACAGACACAATAATAATAAATTATGCAAGTAGAAAATTGATTGACTAACTTCCACAATCTCGGTGCTAATTATTATTGTTATTAGCAGCTAAACTGATTATTTTAGTCTTTGCTTTGTGGATTCATTGAATGTTTTGGAAAGCTCTTTGAAATCTATTGAGGTTTTTTTTATCATAGACCTAACGTAAGAAAGTATTTTATTTAATCATCCAATTAAACCTCCTTCATTATAGAAACAATATATATTTCTCTTATAATTTACTGTATAAATTGTACAAATGCTATTTTTGTCCAACAAAATAACAGAGATGACATCCCTCAGAGAAATTGTACAAAATGATACTTTTTAGTTGCTGTTTACATTATTGTATTACATGAGCTGTTATAATATACCGTGATATTATTTACTATTATATGATTATACTGATATTATTTACTAATATAATATATGATACTATAATATTACAACGAGTATGACTTCTGTTAATATTTGTACAAAATACTACTTTTGTACGACTAAATGGCTTCTCTCCATTACCCATTACTGTCTTTCAAATTTAAAACTGTCAAATTTCCAGACACTTGATTTTCCCTCCACCCAGATACCTGGATACCCCAGAGGGGGGGACCAGATTAAACACTGCCCATAAGTTTTCATGTTCATTTTCACTGCTCAGTCAGCATTTTTTTCCAACTTCTGGTAGTCAACCTTAACCCAAGACCACAGTACTTCTAATATCTTTGTCTAAATTGACTATTCTAGACGTCACACCGCATCCAGTCACAGGTTACATGAAAAATAAGATAGTTTGTTGCTATTATTGTTCTTGTAAGAAAGGTTTGTTTGCAATTTTCTACATAAAACCATCTGGTGTATAAGAACAGCAGTGTTATTCTTCAACTATCACTGAAACAACATCTCATGGCTGTTGGGGCCTTGACATCACCAAAATGTTTAAACGTCAGCAGTAATATCATGTTTTCATCGTTCATCCAACTTCTAGTTTACGGAAATAAAATATCTCTCAAGTTCTATACGGTTTGGGATTCGGGTATAAGCGGCGGGGAAGGGTGGTTCGTATGGTGTACTGTCAACTGAGGGTTTGCGGGATCCAAAATCTCAGTCGAGGCATAAATTTACTTTGAGGATTCAATACATGGTCTTTTTAAATAATTGCTCTACAACTTACAAAAAGATCATTCAACTATGATATCAGCTCCGCAAAAGTGCTGAGCGATCATTTATAATAAAGTTATGAAATTTAAGTTCATGAAATAAATATTTACGTTACAAATTGCAGAAATACCATCCATTTGCCTATGACAATAGCTCCGTAAAAGTTCTGAGCAGTCACTATAAAAAAGCTATAATGAAAGTTAAGTCTCATGAAATAAATTGCTTTACATATTGCAGAAAAGTCAGTTGATCATGCATGACAACGGTTGTGTAAATTCCTGAGCAGCTACCATAATAGCGTTATTATGAAAATTGAGTCATCATGAAAATTGCGCTTGTTAAAAGTAACTGATGCTTTAAGGAATACAAAAATACAATCGTGGAATTTGACCGCGAATTTCGGTGGTCCATCTTGATTCTGAGTGTCCGGAAAAGGTAAATTTCACTGTTCCTTTGGTGCATACCGCTTGACAAGTAGAGCCATAATAGCCGATAGCACCAGTAGGCATAGCCTTGACTGAATAAATACTTCCAGCTTTAATGAATATTGGGTCATCAAACCGGATCGTTTGTACGTTGAAAAGCTTAGTGTACGGAATGGTAAATTTCTTCTTACACATAGATTTGGTAGCTTGCAAGATTTCCACAGCAACATCATATCCTCGCTCGTGCCCCACAAACAAACCAAAGCCAGTTAGTAGAATGTCCTGATTGGTCTTGAAATTAATTGCATCAACCTCTTTTGTTACCACCCATTTAAAAGTTTTACACTTATTATCTGCTCGATCTATGAATATTTCCTCGCTGATTCTCCGCATAGTTGGAAACTTCAGTTGATGGCTAATCTTCCTTGTCACTAAGAAGTGGTAGATTGATTCTTTCTCCTCCGCTGTCAGCAAATCATTCGCAGAACTAATCTCAGCAAATTCAGTTAGTGTCATCAGGGGAAAGCGGATCTTGTAGAGTAGGTCACCAAGTTTCTCTCTGATTTGCAGGTTAGTTGGATCTTCTTCTGGTTTAGCAAGCTTAAGTTGGTGCTTAGCCCACTTAACAGTGGCCTCATAAATGACTGATTCTCTTACTATAGCTCTTGCTTCAAGTACAGCTTTGATTGCCAATCTAGATGCGGACAAAATCTCTGTTCCACTGAGAATGGCTTTTGCATTCACGGAAATCCGTTGAAGACATGCGCGCTGCAGTGGCTCTTCATCTAACAGCAAACTGTAATCTAGATACTGGATAACGTTTTTTATATCAAGATCCTCTACAAGACATTTGCAGCATTCCTTGACTAACTTGGACAACATATATTTCTTCGCAGCATACATCACACACAAAGCTGATTCTGGAGAAATTGCCTTTCTTTCGTTATACATGTAGCTGTAAACATAAAAAATAATAAAAAGCAGTTAGATGAAGGTTTTAAACAATATTCATATCTACAATATCCAACTAAATGAACTCCACTTATTAAATCAATGCATGATAGATAAATTAATAATAAACGGAAAACAAGTTAAGAGCATAAGAAAAGTTCTAACCAACGGATACAAATTTGCAAAGCTACTTCTGCTCAAAAAGAAATGCATATTTACTAATATTTCAGAAACCCTATAATGCCTGAATAGTTTTAAGCTGAACAGTAGGTTGGTCCGACAAATGTTTTTGAATATTTTTAAAAGCACGCCCTCTTGTTTTGCGAGGTTTGACATAAAGATTACTCAGTAAAAATTTTACATCAGTCTAATAAGAGGAAGTGGTCTCCCAGAGCCCACTTAGAAATGCATCGCATGGGAGCAGATTCAGTAAAAATATCAGCTTTCTTGTAAGGCTCATGAAATTTTTTATCTAACAGATCTATGCCAAATTTACACCAAGCTTTGTGCTTAAACAATTTCCTGTAAAATAAAACTTAGTTTAGTAAGTTTTCCTAGAATTAAAAAAATTGGAAAAAACACGTTTCCAACTAATTTACTGTACTTGCCGTCGAAGTCCATTGTCAAGCATGCCAAGCATGTTCAGTACATAGGCTCAAGTTCATAAAACATATTAACTCATAAATTTGTGCTAGCCTAGGCGTTTGTGTTCAGTCAATATTTTTCAAAAGCTTCTGGTAGTCAGCCCTAAGCCAAGAACACAGTAATCTTCGTTTATTGGGAATTCTAGATGTCACACCGCATCCAGGTACAGGTTACACGAATAATAACATTGTTTTGTTGCTATCATTGGAAGAAAGATTTGTTTACTATTTTCTATATAAACCATCTGGTGTATAGAACTGCAGTGGTAGTCTCCAATTATCACTAAAACAACATCTCATGGTAGTTGGAGCCTTTGACGTTGCCATTATGCTGTATGCTTATTTCAGGCTTCTAGACCAATATTAGATTGCAGGTATTCAAGGAATTTATTATGGAACTGCAGCACAGAATATACAGCTGAAGATCTATGTCTAACTTACTCCAGGACCTCTTTGAAGACATCAGCCTCAATGTCTTCAATGCGGATCTTTGCCTCAGCATCACCTCTGCACTCAGTCATCCCACTTGAGAACATTCCCTCAAAGACTTCACTGCGTGAGATCAAAATGACCTTATGTGCCCGGAACGTGACAGTTTCACCATCTGGTGGTCCAACTTCTATGGAGACATCCGTTCCTATTTTGTTATCTAACATGTACTGAATGCCCTCGGCCAGGGTCTTCTCCGATTGCCATCCATTCTCCCCTCGTGTTGTCATGATCTGACAGAGAAAAAAATATATTAATAGGATTAAATATTAAACTTCCTGATCTTCTACCAGAGGTTATGTCCTAGCCTGGGTGGTTTTGTCTGGGGGCTTGTCCGTGGGAGTTGTTCGCTGCGCTAATGTCCGTTCCCGAAACGCCACTCCTGTGAGGCAGTTCTACAAAAATTGCGTATAAGTGATAATCCTTCAAGCGGCGGTCTCAAAGTTGGATTGATGAAAATAATTCTCGCTAAATAGCAGAAAGACTGATACAAAATAAGTTTTACTTAAATGGAAGCTGGATTGATGAAAATATTCTTGCTTAAATAGGAGCTGGATTGATGAAAATGTTCTTGCTTAAATTGGAGCTGGATCGATGAAAAATATTTGTTATCTCAATAGAAGCTGGATTTAGTAAAATAATTGGTGCAATTTATGTAGAAGTGGACTGATAGACGAATTGTGGCCTAAATGAAAGCTGGATTGATGAAAATTAATTCTCTAAATAGAAGTAGGATTCATAAAAAACGTGTTGCTATTTAAATAGTGGCTGGATTGATGAAACGTATTTTTATCAATTAACTATAGGCCTAGAAGATATAGGCTATTTGTATAGGGTAGGGGGTTGCCCGGGTTTTTTGTCCTCTAGAGGCTAAATCGGGGGTCTGTTTTTACCCGGCGGTTTGTCCTGAGGTGGGGATGTCCAGGGGTTAATGTCCTACACCTCTGACCACAGACTAACTCTTCATGCTTCGATATGAGAAGGCTCCAGTTATAGGCTAGCCTGTTAATTACTGAGTTCGTCCGAACTGCCTCGCCCAGCGATGCTGCGGTGATTCAAAGCGGTGTTCACCTTGTGTCCTCGGACCTGATTAGATTTCGGGCTGTCATATCAGTATCAGGTATGAACTAGACTTACTGTGATTCAGGCTACTGACTAAAACTTCTTAAGTGAAGTTCTTACAAGAATTTACCTCATCTTTGTATACGCTCTTTGCGTGGGTTCGATCGTAGATATCAAGTTGTCGTTTTAGTTGTAGTTAAGAATTCAAATTTTATTTCAAAAGTAGAACCCTATCGCCGTCGGTGTAACAATCAGCGTTTGAGGCGACGATAATAGAAGAATATCAACTAGATAATGGCATAGACGTAAATAACAAAAAAGACAAAGTAAGCGACTATGAAATTCAGACGAATCAGCCTAAAAACAATTGTAAGTAAGTATACAGGGTGGCTCAAAAAAAAACGTACCACCGGGGAAAATGCGATATCTTCGCCGCCGATTGAACTTTTTCTGCGAAAATATCCCAATTTGTAGGAGAATGAATTTCCAACAATCCCTGAAAGTTTCAATTGAAACTTTTCATGTTTGCAAAAGTTACAGCTGTTCAAACTTAAAATTTCGTTTTTTCAAATATCCGCG
Organism: Lumbricus terrestris; assembly: GCA_949752735.1. Classification (NCBI taxonomy): domain Eukaryota; kingdom Metazoa; phylum Annelida; class Clitellata; order Crassiclitellata; family Lumbricidae; genus Lumbricus; species Lumbricus terrestris. Next base: position 6,649,184 of record OX457037.1, read on the forward strand.
GAAAATTTACGTCACTTGTAGATTTCCATGTCATATGATATCACTTTTCCCTACGACCTCAGCATTCGGTTTTGCAGTTTATTGTAAGGTATAATGAGAGTGTCCACTCTCTGCCTTAACACAAGCTCAAATTCTTTTTGTGAAGCTTAGTATGGCCTTGTTGGTCGGGTCCTGCGGCAACGGACCCCACATTAGCAGCAAGACTTGCTTCAGCTGGCCAATGTTCTCCAACTTGGGATTAAATGTCTTGCAGCGTTCCAGCATAGCTCCCCAGACGTGATAAACAAGAGGGCTGAGGTCGAGTTTGTTAGTCATCTTTGCCAATGCATTTACTTCAGTTGATGTCAATAAGGTAGCGCCATCATAATCAACCTTGCCGTGCGAGCAAGCAGGCGCACTGTCCTGCTGCATAATAAAACCAGATGTTAGAGCATACCTGGTCTTCAATGAGTCTGGGTAAGCGAGTTCAATGATGAGTTTGACATCTAACCTACTGAATGGGATTAATTGCAGTCTTTTCTTGCAGCCGCAACACACGCCGGCATATCTGATGCCGAAACCACGATTTGCTTTGCAAACTTGACCTTTCGATTACCAAGCGAATTTCGTGAAAATCGCGCTTTTTCCGTCAGATCAAGCGACCACTTCCTGCCTCTCTTCTGACATCTGATCTTCGTTACATAAACACGTTTGCAGATAGTCTTCAATGTGCTCAGGCTCCACTTTTCACTGGGTATTTTGCTATGATCACGCGATGTCTCAGTCTCTGTTCATGCAAAGTCCGAGTTCCCATTTTATCTTTTGCAGAAACTTTGCCCATGACGTTCATTGTTTGGGTTCACCAATTGAGACCTTAATCTATAAAATATCACCAAATACCAGCAGATTGCTTCATAAACAGCTTCTTTACAGCTCATAGTGAGGTCGTATGACATCATCATCAATGTGTGTGTGTTGTAATTTGCCAAACATCCTAATGAAATCACTTGTATTGGAGCATGATTCTCCGGATAATTGAAAAAACGAAATTTTAAGTTTGAACAGCTGTAACTTTTGCAAACATGAAAAGTTTCAAATGAAACTTTCAGGGATTGTTGTATATTCATTCCCCTTCAAATTGTGAAATTTTCGCAGAAAAACACCAATCGGCTGCGAAGATATCGCATTTTCCCCGGTGGTACGTTTTTTTTTGAGCCACCCTGTATATCCCTATAACCGCAAAGAAACCAAGATTTTTTATTGACCCCTGGGTTAAGAGCTGTTTTAAGAGGTGGTACCTCAACAGCTATGGAAGTACTTGAGACCCATACTTTTGAGTGAAAATCTGCGGAGTGCTCAATAAAAAAGTGCGGAATAAATTTGCAGCATGGGTGCTTGAGGAGCGTGCTATCCATATATCGTAAAATAGCTACTGATCTCTGTGGTTTTTGTGTATCTACACACGGATTTATTAATTTGCTAGTCTATGTTTAATATAGTCCCCTTGATGGGGGCAGGGCCGCATTTGAACAGAGCAAGACCTAAGCAATTTCTATTATGAGGCAATCCTTGAGGACAAAAACAGACACAGTGCATACTGCCAGTGTTGTTGAAAGTATCGGGCAAACGTGTGTAAGTAAAATGAATTTTAAAGATATATCATAAAAAGCAAAACAGAGAGATCAAAGTTGATAAAAGCTAATAGCCTTTCTTGACTCCTGTTGACAGTACTTGCTCATTTTATGACCAACTAATAATAATTATTATCCTGCTTCAGCCTGTTCATTGCATTTAGATTACAGGCAGGACTGTACTCTCAAAATGTGATGTCAGCACACTACATTTGTCCAAGTCTACAGCATAGGCCTATTTTCTCTGTGCCATTTTTTCATTTCCATAACAATAAACTAGACCCATCTACTTTTAACATTTTTCTGGTGACTTTTTAGTCATTGAACAGTTATTGCATAATATTTGACAATATCATTTCAACAAAATACTATTAAAAGTCTATTACTGCTCTAACCTTTTTTAAACTCCTTCTCTTTGTGATGTCAGTGCACTCTTGTATAGCTGTGTATACACTCGTTTACAGAACAGTGTACACTTTATTAAAGACAAATTTGTTGTTATGTAAGTACACGCTGCATACCTGCATATACCGGTACTCTTGTGTACAGCCCTGATTGTAGGTTAATTTGTTTCATAGGTCCTATTCTGTAATATTTTCCAGAATCATCTCCAAACCACATCACTAGTACAAATTCCTCAGTAGGAATCCACAAGGATACATTATCAAGAAATTTTTTAAATTAGCAAGCAAATACATATCTGAAAGTTGCCTGCAGCTGTCATTTCTGTTCGTTAACTTCGTGACTAAATCTGCCATCATGAGTCTTAAATAAATTTTTTATCTTAATCGTTTTCAACCACTACAAATAACAGAAATAGAATCGTGGAATCTGTCCATAAGTCACTAACGTCGATGCCGATTCTAAGTTCCTTGTAAAAGTGAACGTGACTTTCCCTTTCGTACACGTCGGTTTACACGGCTGACCGTAATAGCCAATGATATCGTGCGCCAAAGCCTTCACTGTATGAACAACGCCGGCTGCAATAAATATCGGTTCATCCCACGAAATTCTAAACGGACTTGCATCTCCCGTGTATGGGATTGCCACCTTCTTTTTGAACAGAGAGCTAGTCGACCGCAAAACTTCCACATCAACATCATATCCTTTTCCATTGAAACCTGTGTACAATCCAACGCCGGTAAGCAAAATATCTTTATCGGTGGAGAAATTAATTGCGTCGACACCCGGTGAAGAGCGCCACTGTCCCGGAACACAGGTCCCTGTTCGGTCAACCCAGACTTCCTCGCCCGTCCTTCGTTTAGTCGGAAAAAGCAGCTGAGAGCCTTTCTTTTTCGTTGCTAAAAAGTAGTAGATTGATTCTTTTTCCTGCGCCGTTAGGATGTCCTTCCCTGCACTCATTTCGGCAAAGATATGCGGTTTCATTGTCGGAAAGCGTATCTTGTACACGAGGTCACCGAGACTCTCCCTGATCTGCAGATCGGTTGGATTATCCGTCATTGAACTGGCATTACGAAGTTGGTGCTTTAATACAGGTTTCGTATATAACAGACTCGTTTAATGGAATATTCTCCATTCCGAGTATAACGTCCAATACTTGGCGCGATGCATACATGATTTCTACTCCAGTCAGAACAGCCTTTGAGTTCGATGCGATCAGTTTAAGACACTCTGCCGTGAGTTTCTCGTCGTGAAACAACAGAGCATGTTCCAGAATGTGGATGACGTTGTCCACGTCGAGACCGTCCAACAGACATTTGCCGCATTCTTCGACCAGTTTCGGAAGCATGTACTTGTTAGCGGCGTACATCAAATACACGGCCGATTCAGGACACATCGAAGCACTTTCTGAATAGATGTAGCTGTAAAAACAACCAAAAATGAAAGACCTTTGATCCAATGAAAATGTAAATAAAATTCAAAGTAATAATTCTTTTATTAACTATGACAAAATCAATAAGATAATGTAAGCAAACCGAAAAGTCATGAAATCACAAAGTCATGAAGTGAACTTCTTATTACACTACAGGCTCATTTTATAGTGTTGCTATCCTGTTCGTTGCAAAGTCTTAAATGCGTCAACAGCCATGAGTGGTCATGTTCTCAGCACTGTTGACTCATCTAAGTTCAGTAGGTGGCGCTGTTATGCACTGCTTCCAATTGGTGAAAGTTTAGTGCAAGGATGACTTCTCAAATTCCTCCAAACCGTCTTAGGACGGGAAAATCATCAATTTTTGTTTATTTAATGCAACATACATTTCTCAATCACTGCCCACATCGCAAAATCAACATCACATGTAAGACATTTGCCTCGTTCTGCAAAAGCTTGAGAAGAAGCATTGAATGCGGTTTCACTGAGTTAGGTCTGGAGCACCTCTTATAAGTGGCTACTGAAGTGGCATTATATAAATTGACAATATTAGTAATTACAATATATATTACAATAATATTGTGTATTGGCCTCATATTATGAATACACGAGTCTTCCAAACCATGCTTCAGGAGTCCTACTATATATATAATTATGTTCTCGCATTGTATGACATATATACAGAACAATGTCTAAGTACTTGGCCTTGTTGATCCTACATGTGATATTGCTACAGTATGCTACTGCGATAGTTACAAGCATTATAAAAAATTACAGCCAATTATTTGTAATACAGCTAGGAATAATGCCACATCTCTGTGCAGTCAGATAGCAAGGTAGAAGCCATATGAAAATTGAATCCTCTCGTATGATATAGATTATGCAGGTCACTTGTAAGTTAATGTAACAAAATAAAATTAATGGGTTATTTAATCGTGTCAGATAACAAAGGTAGATCTACAGCAAAAAGTTATGACATCTTAAATCACCTTGTATGAATAAGTAAAGCTTATTTATGGATAACATAAGGTATAAGTCTATAAAAGAAATAAACTCAGGATTTCATCTTAAAACCAATTATGTGTCTGGATTGTGACTCAGGACTCTGAACCTTCCAAATCTGGATACAGTGGCACACAGGGAGCCTAGAACCTCCTCTGGGTCCTGTGGTTAGATGGCAAATGTGAACATGACTTAGAATTGACAATTCTTTGAAACAAAAAGTGTAGAACTTGTCGTAGTCATAACATCAAGATTTCTGCAGCACTTTTTAAAAATAAAAATTCAAAAGAATCAGCATATTTCACAGTGTCTTAGTCAAAACAAAGTCAATAGGCACTGTAGGGACAAAAATCGGTTCCAGGTAAGGATCCAAAAAGGTCAAGCATACAGTCAGATGGCTAAGGAGCATTGTTTTTAAACAACAAAGATGAGGTCAATGGGATGAATAAGGACAGGAGTTACATTGTAAGAGTGCTCAGTGTTTTCAGTTTTGACTGGAGAGATAGAAAAATTGAATCTACAGGAAGAATAACAGGATCATTGCTCGCCATTAAGACGAACAACTAATTGGTGTAATTAAAACATAAATAAAGTGCCATTAAAAGTAAAATTATGTACCATTAAAGGTAAATTAGGTGCCCTCAAATGTAAATCAGATGCCACTGACAGAATGAATTTTAGTGGGATCCCTTGCTCTGAAAAAGATGGGAAATGCTGGGCCAAGAACTGGTGTGCATCAGGTAGCTTATGGACAGCCATACATGTAGGATCACTGCATAAATTCACTCATTTATGGATTTCAAGAATTTCTATAGTGCCCTACAGGAAGACCACTCGGAGGTGCTCTCAGTCCAGCAATGATGATACAAAAAGGCTGTAAAGCACAGATGAGTCAACCCTAAGAAGCGTATCTTCAATGGGAGACTGTCCCAGATAGATGGACCTACAAAGCAATATGCTGACAGGTTGAGGTTCCAACACGATGGACCCAAAGCCCCTTGCTAGTGGTAGAGCAAAGGGCTCTGTGACCTATGACAACAAATACTGGATAGCAGAACATGGTTCTAGGAAACTACAGGAAAATATGCAACTGAAAAATCATCATTAACCAACTTTAAGAGCTCTTTGAAGATATCAGCATCAATGTCTTCAACTCGGACTTTTGCCTCATCTCCACTGCATTCAATCATATCGCTGTTGAACATGGCCTCAAAGACAGGACTGCGTGCGATCAACATATACTCATGAGCTCGAATTTTGACAGTTGTGCCCTCGATTGGCCCAACTTCGAAACAGACGTCAGTTAGTATTTCATTGTCTAACATGTATCGCATGCATTCCGCAAGAGTTTTCTCCGATTGCCATCCATTTTCACCTCGTGTTGCCATGATCTGTAAGAATAAAAGAATATATTGGCTTGGGTTGTGTTTATTAATAGGACACAGAATATCAGCAATAGGCATTTGATGCTTTGCCCATAAACAAGTTCTGCAATATTTTAACAATTCACAGCAAAGTTAAGCCATTAGACATCTGGCTATCAACCTTCATTAATTTAATCAAGATTTTATTTTGATTCGAGGAGCAATGAATGAATGGATAGCGTGAACTGCATGAATACTGTAGGAGTATAGGTTTGAACAACTACTCGGCTCTCACAGTTTAGCAACCTTCAGCAAGTTCTTCGTGCACAACTTCTCAACGCCATTGATGCTTATCGTATCATCATGTGTTTACTTCTGAACTTTGAGAGAGGTTAATAAGTACTGAGAAAGTCTACAGCCATATTGTACAATGTACATATTGTTTTGTATTTGACTTCGTAGGTTATTGGGAACCTGAAAATAAATTACTGGTAACAGAACATGACTAAGGAAAAAAAAGGGGAACACTACTAAAACTATTCTGTCTGCAACAGAATCATTCTCAGGTAACGTGTATTTTCTTCTTCTTCTTCTTCGGTCTTCTGCTGTTGAGCAGGTTTGTGACATGGACGACCACGTGATTCCCTCCAACTTTCGCCATCCCGTTCTGTCCTGCGCCTTCTTCTTGGTGCGACCATATGTATCTCGGTTATCGAGATCGCTCAGCATATTTAATCTTCTTCTGCCTCTCGTTGGCTTCCCCAACGTGTATTCTAGCCAACGTTCCCTCTAAGCTGCGCGGCAGCGCGGCCGCGCACCTCATTTTCTCATCCCGCGCAGCAGTTTCAAATTTCCGCGCACACATTTTGATAGGAAGTGCATTTATACTAAAGTTTTGTTAAATTTGTTTAAGTTGACGTAAGTCATTGATTTGTGATCTCTTCTTTTTCCACCGAGTAGTCAATATCTGAGTGCGCGGACGACCACCAAGCTGCCATCTAGCCATTCAACAGTCAATTATCCCCGGACGAATTCCCCAACTAATGACTATAACCGCACCCCTCCAGAGCTTTGTAATGACTGGACGCAGACTGGAAGCACGTACTCCCCCACCTAGGTTGAATCTGAGGGACGATCTAGTCACGGCTTTGAAGAGAATAATTAATGCCCAGAATCGAGCTAAGCGCTCCACTCATTGAGTCACAAAGAGGAACATCTGTTAAGAGATTACTAATCCCAAGGGATGCTCCAACCTCATCTTTAACTGTGTCAGTCATTAAATTGGACGTCTTGACGACTCCTGCTTTGACCCGAAACCAGAAGACCGGCTTGGCACCAACCAATTTAGAGGGGATGCTTGCTGATTCTTATCAGCTGCTTTGCCGTCATAGGCGGCTGCTCCGGCTGGTAAGTTAGTTCCAACAGGTGGAGCCAAAGAACCCTCCAGTCATCCACAAGGCCTATAGGTGAGTGGAAAACCCTAGGCATAGGACGATGCCGTATATTGCAGGCCTGTCTGTCAAATGACAAACAGATCACCAGAGTTGGATTTCACTTTGGAAGTCGGTTTAATACAGGGTTATTTCTTAGTGAGTGAAATTTGTAAGCTATGTCGAAACGTAAAGTGAATGAGAGTAGGTCTATATGAGACAGCTTTTTTCGAAGAAAAGGTATTCTTCTAATTTTAAAACTGATTGGCTTAGCGAGATGGTAAAGACGGAGCTTCCAACGTCAGTAGAACACAAACAACGAGACTTGACCTGGCAGTCAATATCGACAGGATTAATTTTATCAACAATTATAATGGTTGTCGCTGAAAGACCGGAGGCAACGAAATTTTAGCACTGAACATTATTTTGATACTAGATTAAGAACTACATGTGTCCTCCATCATATAGTCTCAGGTAGGTCTACTTCAGATTTTGCTTGGTATTATTGATCGTAGCCTAGCTATCATTAATATTTTCGTTTGCGATAAGTATTAAAACCATATAGGCCTACGGTACACGATTTCTGCGCAATAGGCTACATCATCTTTAATATAAAAATGGACATTATTACAGACGTGTAATTAGTGTAGTTTGGCCTGTAGATATTTCAAACACAAATTTAATGTTTCTGAAAATATGGTGCCCACGTGGAAATTTGGGTTGCTCAAGCAACCGTCAGCTCCGCGCACACAGAAAAAATATTAGAGGGAACGTTGATTCTAGCATTGTAAATTATTCGCCGTCGCATGGGTTTCAGCACTCGTCTAATACAAGTCAGATTGACGAACAAAATTCTGGCAAAATAGAAGCTGAATTGATTATATAAGTTTTACTTAAATAGAAGTTGTATTGATGAAAATAATTGCTGCCTAAATAGATGCAGGATGGATGAAACAAATTCTGCCTAAACAGAAGTCAAATTGTTGAGATTCTTACCAAACAAGATTCTGGATTGGTTAAAAATAATGGGATGCTGCGAGGAGTAAATAATTTAGGATGCTAAAAGACAAGGGTTACCCATTTTCATTGAACGACTCCAGTAGCAAATTAGCTTTTACCCGAACCTTATAGAATTAGAAAATTACAATTCGGCAGTATTATTGGTTCTAAAACTGCGCTACATCAAGTGTATTTATGCATTGTAGGCCTAATTTGATTCAACTTGTGATTTAATATATACATTTTATTACCAAATAATTATTTGGATGTATTATAATGATGTTTTATGTCCCATTGTGCGCTTGCAAGTGGAGTAATAAGGAAAATACTTACTTATTACTTACTTGCTTACTTACTAATACGCACACGTCTTTGGATACAATATTCTCTTTTTAAAAACTAAACAATGACGAGAAGCTACGTGACATTTGCAAAGGCTGTGGTTTGGTACTTGTCGGTTAGTTCACCGCCACAGTTTTCCGTATATTTACGCACTGGTTTTTAGTGACGTAATGTAATGGTCATCCGATTAACTTATAGCACGTCATAGCACACTGTGTCGCAGCATGCTGCAATAGAAGCTGGATTGATAAAAAAAGTTTGAGAAATAGAAGCTGGATGAGGGTTCTTTTACAAGAGAATAGAAGTTGGACTTATGAACAGAACGCTTGGGAAATAGAAGCTGGATGAAGGCTGTTTTACAGGTGAAATAGGAATTGGATTGATGAAAAAAAGTTTAAGAAATGGAAGTTGGATCAATGTGTTTTTAGATCTGAAATAGAAGCTCGATGCATGTTGAAGTACATGAATGAAAATCACCAATCCAGCTTCCAATTAATTAGGCTAGAAAACCATGAACGTCTTTTCATAAATCCAGCTTCTATTTCATAAATAAAGAGCATCCATCCACCTTCCATTTCTCAAGCGCTTTTTCATAAATCCGGTTCATATTTCAGTGGACGAGTTGTCGTTGGACCAGTTGCTTGAGGAGCAGTTGTCGGTGGACCAGTTGTCGTGGAACCGTGTTCACTGCCACTCTGAATGACATTGCACAATTTTGGCCGCAATAGTTATAACATTGCAAGTTTTAGAACCCTGTTAGTCCTCCTATCAACAGTCATGTTTGCGATTATTTCATTCGTCTTTTATGCATCCTAATTTGAACAATTATTTTCAATGTCAATGTGAAATGCGCGAAGCGATTCTAATTCCTATTAAATTTCACATGTAACCGGAGGTGAATTAATTTTTGCATGTAAAATTTCGTATAATGGGTTTCTGTGTGTGGCGGTGAATTAACCGACAAGTACCTGTGGTTTTATCATGCATAATTATACTTAACTGTTCTGCTTGACTTTTAAAAAATTTGGTACTATAATTTTAATTCACCTTTTTTTTCGATTTAATTTCGCCAACTTCTAGTTTGTCCAGAACCATTTTAATCGATCCAGCTTCTGCTTAGACAAGAATTTGTTCGATAAATCCCGTTTCTATTTTGTCAGTATATCTTTTTCATCAATTTTACATTGAAAATTATTCTTCATCAATCCAGCAGAATGACTGCACTAACCCTAAAACTAACCCTAACCGACCCTCACGACGCCTAACCTGAGCCCTAACCGACCCTCACGCGCTAAATCCCGCTTCTACTTCGTGAGGAAATATTTGTCATCGAATTTCTATTTCTGTGGGTCGTACACGAAACCTACATCGACACGCGGAAAATAAAAAAAAAGGTGAATTAAAATTATAGTACCAAAAATTTACTTGAATCCAAGACAAAGAAAGCATCAATCCGCCATCCGTACATCTCATCGTCAGCCAGTGAACCATTGCAATGCTTTAGCATTAATTTTAGCAACGATGGGAAAACCCTATGAATAATTATAGCTCAAAGATTTTAATACGGAGGGAGATGGGCCACCAGTGACAGGAAAGAGGTCGCGTGATGCATTCTGGTCTTTCCAGAAGAAAACGTCGAAACCATGGCGATTCAGCAAAAAAATTATCCGTTGAGTGCCCTTTTTGATGTGATGTGATCACCCCGTGACGCATAAGAAAGACGATCAGTGATTGGCTGACAGGTTACGACTTATTATTGAAAGATATTAATTTTCTTTTCTTCTGGTTAGACCAGCATGCATTTTGCGACCTCTCTCGCGCTGCTCTCAGGCAATATCCTGTAGGCTAGCTGCGCCATCATCCACCCTTACCTGCTAAATCTTTGATTTAACTACCGCTAAGCATAGATTCATAGGCGTCAGTGGAGAGCCCTAGTCCATGCATGTGAATGATGTGATCAACCGTCGCGCGGCGACGTCGGTGTTTGACATGACATGACAAACATAGATTCGCTCAGTCAAATTGTTTATATCACGCTATAATTCTTTGTTAGTGAGTCCTCTTAGTTACTTTTGCTCGTACTACTACCATGAAGAATCGAGTCTTTTATGTGTTTGGTCCAGTGGTCTGGAATTATAGCCTTCCTTTTGAGTTAGCCTACGTCTAGCCTACACCCTGCGGATCTACCAGAATTCTTCCTTGCTAAACTTTAACTGTTTTCTGGAGTCGGGAGCGCCTCTGAGTAGTTTTTACTTGAAGGAGCGCTATATAAATATCCGAATTAATTAATTAATTAATTAATTAATAGTGTAGCAAAGCGCCCTCTCCTAGTTAATGTAGCCTACTATATATAGTCTCCCGTTGCAGGTGCGCCTGCTACCAAGGGTTGACTCATCAGTGTTTTACAGTCTCCTTAAAAATTTTTGTTTCACCGTGGTTGGACTGGGAGCGCTTCTGAGTGGATTTCTTGAAGAGGCGCTATATAAATTCTTGAAATGAATGAATGAATGAATGAATGATTACGGAATCTCTCGATTGTGTGATCGAGGGCGGAGGGAGTGTCATTGTACGTGCTAGGCCTATATAGGCCTACTGTTCGCCACGGCATGCATGGTTCTTGTAAATGATGAGCGTTTGTCTTTTGCATTTATTATCATACCAGGTTCTTTAATTGCATGGTGCATCGATAATAATTCTGTCGTTGAGTTATAGGCCTAGGCCTATAGCCTAATAGCCTAGACTCCCCTAGAGCATACTGTAATATTACGCAATGTAGTAAGTATAATGACTAATTGACTATACTAGGCCAATCGATGTAACACTGTAATATACACCAGGGGCGGATCCAGGGGGGGGCAATCCGGCCATGGCCCCCCCATTTAAAAATTGCATGGAACGTGGCCCCCCCATTTGGTTTCAAGAAGTCATTAAACACATGTAGTGGGAGAGAAAAACAGGACATCTGGCCCCCCTATTAGAAAATCGTACGGGACGTGGCCCCCCCGTTCGGAAATGGCATCTTCTTTTCCTGAAAAATTAATGGATGACTAAAAAAAGGTCATCAACTTTTTTGGCGGATAAGTTGGTATCTTTTTCCCGGAAAATTGGTCGATGACAAAAAAAGTCATCAACTTTTTTCCCGGAAAATTTTTCTCCCTGTTCCACCAAAAATTTTGGCCCCCCTTTCGAAACGTTCTGGATCCGCCACTGATATACACTATACAGTGCAATAACTGCATTTTTCAATCACGTTTATTAGGAATATTGAATATTCAGTTATCTAGGCCTATATAAATATATGATTAAATTCACTATTTATTCATAACTGATCGATGTTCCCGTAGTGCGTTTGCAGGCGGTTCATTAAAGTATAGGCTATAGGCCTACTTACTTTTTTTGGTTCTTACTCATTATTTCTAACACCCAACAGCGCACAGATGCGGAATCGCCTCCGGCACTTTTCCAAAAGGTTCACTCGACATTCCATTCGACAGATGGCGGTGGTGAACGTAGTAGCACATGGTTACATAGAGATGACATTGTATGTAAAATTGCAATGTAAATCTTCGAGAATTTCTCAGCGCCCACAAAAGACACGTCAGGGAGACCAGCTTATTCACCGGCGCTGTTGATGTAGGCCTATTATAATAAACATAGGTGCGTTGAAGGATCTTCTTGATTTGGTCAGTTTGGCTTAAAATAATAATATTCAAGTCACATTATAATCATAATTATCATCCGTCAGGAAATCCATCCCCAATTCGTTGCTTGACAATCCGGCACACTAGTCACTATAGGCTATAGCCTATGCTACTAGGCCTGCTACACAATGCCATTAACATAGCCTTGTTTAAAAACCACCGGAGCGTAGACCTAATCGAGTAGGCTATCGTAACAGTAATAGATCGTATAAATAATGTGGTATCATGCCCATTAGGCCTATCTCAGAATAAGGTTTAAATCATGCTTTCGGTGATTTATGGGAACATTGGCTCTAGAATGTTTGCGCATGGTCGATCCTATCGTAAAATGCTATAGGCCTACATGTAGTGTACACTGTACAGTCATGTTCAGACTTTTCCAATTCGATGTCAGACCTGTAGATGTAGGCTTATAACTTGCAGTATTTACCTAAATTCTGCCAAGGCTTTTCGCAAATAGGACTAAGCTTACCTCATAAGAGACTGGTCAAAAAGATGCAGACTATGCGAGATTAGAGGTCAGTTACTAACACAATAATAATAGATTCAAGTTCATTCAACGCTTGCTCTCAGATAGACGGTAGTACTGTTGTATGCACAAATACACGAGTTGAATGAAGAGTTAAGTGGAGTTCTTGGATCACTGTTGCTCATTATCTGCATTGATGACATAACTTTTCTTACAAATACATGTAGGATTGTAGGTGTTGGAATTCCGTCGCATAATATTTCTAAGTTTGCAAATGACACAAACACTCAGTGGGAGATTAAGAGGAACCCAGATAACCACCAAATTCGGGAACCTTACGGGTCCCATACGGGCTGCCATACGGGCCCCGTACGGGCAACCCGGCGGGAACCCGCCGGGTTATGTCCGGGGTTTCCCGGCGGGAACCATACGGGTTAGCCCGGCAGTTTACCAAGATCATTCCCATTTGACTGAAAAGCGATGCCGGAGCATGCAAAATGTACTGTAAATTGTGCTCCACACACAAAAGGCATCATTTATGTTATTTTGCAACATATTGAGTTTGATTTATAATTTTTAAGGTCTTTGATTAATCCTCAAAATAGGTCAATATTATTTTTCTTTCGTTATGCTAACTAAACAAACATGTAAAAGCAGGCAACCCAAGGATTTAATTAAGTAAGTTATTGAAAATAAAATAATAGGTTGTTAAAAGCAATAAAAAAGCTTTAGTAACCGATGTTTAACTACATAAAATAAAAAGTATTTAAAACATTTTAATGTGAAATTCTTTACAATCTGAAAAAATCAAACACACAGTGCTCTTAGTAATTCTCCTACATGTGTACTGTACAACGTAAGACCGATTTCAGTAAACAAGGAGATTAACGACCACGCTGCAAACGTCACCAAACTTTCTCTAATGCCTTCCTAAGACCATTAGCTTCCAAAAGCCGCTGACGATCCGGCGATTTTTGTGAATTTATCCAAATCTACATAGAAAATACTTGCACACATGCATAAATCGCCATGTTTACCCATTATGAGATTACAGATCGACTAAAGAGAACGCACGACAGTGACCAGTGCTGAATAACTTGTTAATCTAGTGCGTTCTCTTTAGTCAATCTGAAATCTTATAATGGGCAAACATGGCGATTTCTGCGTGCGTGCAAGTGTTTTCTTTGTAAATTTGGATAAATTCACAAAAAATCACCGAATCGTCAGCGAACATCAGGAGTAGGTGCATTTGGAAGCTCATGGTCTTAGGAAGGCATTAGAGAAAGTTTGGTGATGTTTGCAGCGCGGCCGCTAATCTCCTTCTTTACCCCGATTTCTTTCTGGCCTGTAAAATATAGTGAAAACAATAGATATTGAAAATAGCTTTAAATCATAGATCAATTTATTCATGATCATTGTCAGTGTTGCAATGCTGAAAAATTTGTCCAGAAAAATTTCACGCTAGTCTGTGAGCTGTTTACTTGAGTGAGCATTGTATGGACAACGGCAGAGCTAAACTAAAGGCGGGGCAAGAGCAGAGCATCGGACAAACAAAATGTTATATTGCCAGACATGCTGCACAGCTATTGAAGTGTTTAATGCTCATTTAAATTCTTTTAAGGTTAACCTTTCAAACGTCGACAGAAATACTGTACATACATAACAGGAACTTAAAAATTAAAGTTTCTAGTGTTGTCCGATACTCAAAATCTGACATTACGAGCTACGTTTTTGGTCCTTCTGAAAATTTTTCCCCGAAAAGCTAAATCATCATGGTTCAACTCCAGCTTGATGCCAATAGCCTCGAACTCTGTCGACTCGTCTCTATGGCAGGTGACGACTTCAAAAGCCAGCGGCTTCCACGGTCCCTAGCATTGCCCAACCAAACCGCTAACTCATCGTCCAGTGTTTTCCTTGTGCTGCTCTTCGTAGCATCATTTTGCTTTACTGCACCTGCATTTTTAGACAAGCAACATTCAGAATAAAAATAACATGTTACACAGAGCAGAAATTTCATGTGCTGTGAATTGTAATGTAAAATGATATATTCCAACAACTCTTACTACATCCAACTGCTATATTTACAAACAGTGCCCTGCTTGTCTAAATTACAATGTCCAAGTTTAGAAACAGATACAAATTGTCAACTTATCACTAACAATGCAGTTTGTAACATTTCAATGGCTTAATACCTAATAAAGAACGGTCGGAAGACTTTAATTTTTTAGATGAGACATGCAAGACAAGCCTAAATAGTTCCCACACACCCATTGTATCATTTTCATTCAAGGTCACCACCTGTCTTTATGATCATTAGCAATATCTCAATTTATTTAAGGAACAAAGCAAGGCATACATTTAACGACCCAAAAAACTGAAATTGATAATTTGCAATTGACTCAGTGAGCAATTCATCAAACTTTGTTAATGTCAGCTCTGCATTTGATTCTGTGGACCAATCCATCGTTCCCCAACATCTCTCTTAAGTCTCAAACAGTTGGGCTGTTCAACCAGCCTCTACAGTACATGGCTTTGTTCATTCCTATGCAATTGCTCAAACTCTGTGTTTGTTGGGTTATTAGCTGTGCTATCAAGGGGCAACTCCTAGTTTCATGAACTTGCTTAGCATTTAGGCAATGCCGAGCTTTCTCTAGATATTTGTTGGCCCATCCATCTGGAATGACCTCTGCGTTTATTACGTTTACCCAAACAAAGTTTGTTTCATAAACTTCTTAAGTCCTTTTTGCCGTGTTGCCTCAGAAGCCCTCCGTAGTAGGATTCTTGAAGGGGTGCTATGCAAAAATCCATAGAATAAAATAATGAAAGTGACAATGTTACCGGTAAAAATATACTCCACTTATAAACATAACATCAAAAACATACCATAAAGTGGGTCAAACAGCTTCAGATACTTGAAGGCTCTCTTGCCTCGCTGGCCTGTTATATTAAAATTTCTGGCCAGTTCACTGTCAAACTCCCGCAAATCCCTGCCTCCATTATCTGCGAGTACCTGCACCTAAACGATAAGAGAAACAAATACAAACAGTTAAGTCCTAACATAGACAATAAAGTCTTCATGTTCTGCAATATGACACCAGTTTTTAAGAACATGCTGGTTCTTACGTTGCACCTAAGCGATGGATTCGTTCCTTCAGCTACCCCGTCAGTGGGACTGTTAGCGTTGTAAGTAAGTAAGTAAGAATATTCTTTATTACACCACCAGCAAACGCACAGTAGTTTACAGAGGAAATAAATAATAGAAAACATTTGCTCAGTTATATAACATTCGCATAATAAAACTGTTTCTGGCAAAAGAATCAACTCTAGGAAGGGTTAGATTATGTGGCCTTGGTCGATTATTGTATGGAGTGACCTTAAGGGGAGGGAGGACTAACTTAACTTAACTGTGCTTAACTTCTGGCGTATAATCGACATGATCCCTTTACTATGATGTATTCATTATTCTATCTGGTTTCTATGCAACTAGTCATTAATGGTTATTTTGTTTGTATTCAATGTGCAACAGTACCTGCCTTAGTAAATGGTTAATTGATTTTATTTAATTAAGTTAAAGCCTTAAAAACCAGCGTGGTACTGTACGGGTCGGAAACATGGACCATCAGGAAAGAGGATAGCAAGAGACTGGAAGCCTTCGAGATGTGGATATGGAGAAGGATGGAAAAGGTGAGCTGGATGGAGAAAGTGACAAATGAAGAGGTGCTGCAAAGAGCAGGAGAAAACGATCACTGATGACAACTTTGCGAGAAAGGCAAAAGAACTGGATTGGACACATCCAAGAGGAGACTCCCTCCTGAGAGAAAACATAGAAGAGAGATTGGAGGAAAAAGAATGATAGGAAGACCGATGCAGATGATGCTGGGATGGATGATGTTTGAAGGATACACCGCACTGAAGAGGAAAGCACAGCGAAGAGAAGAATGGCGTCATTGGAAGTTGGAACCTGCCGAGGGACAGAGAACTTAAAGAAGAAGAATTCAACACATACCACATGTTTTAGCCACTGGCGTCTTTAAAGGGGCAGGTCTTGATGACTGTCCTGTTGCATATGGCGAACTTCGCTCGCTGGTGATCCGAACTGCCTGGATGAGAGTCCCGAAAACTCAGGAGATGCCAAAGGTCGCTGCAGTGTTGGCTAATGTAATAATAATAAAACGTACAAGTTTATCATTTCACATGTCAATAGCACAGGTTTAAAAAAACTACAGAGAACAAGTGAATGCTAAGTCTACGAGCAAATATTTTATATAATAAAAAATACATTTCATTATTAGAGAATCATGGTCTTTAGAAATGTTTATTCGAAAGGAAGTCCCAGTGAAGATATATTCCAATTGCACATTTTTTTCAAGCTCTTTTATGTTTCTTTTCATTGAATTTTGGACTGCGTATATTTAATAAAATAAACAAAAAACTGCACGACAAAGACAGTGTGAAGTTGTGATGTACCGGTACATGAAAGTCTATCTTCAACGTTATCGACTCCTGTAGATGATAGGTCTGCAACATCATGACTTTCATATGGAGGACTACTTGTTGATACCGACAACTGTCCAGTTTTTGTGGTCACGGTAGCTACAAAAAAAACACTGTCAATATAACTTTGCATCATGGACATAAATCCTGTTTAAATTAAGGCAGCACTGAATATTGGCTTCAAATTCGCTTTGCGGCTGAATAGAGGCTAAATAGCTGCTCAGTATTCGGTGATTAGCTATAATCATCTACTCAGTACATCCCTAAATGTTTGTGAACCTGGGTCCTGGGATGTATAACTTTCTTAATGTAAATGCAGTTAAGTAGGATTAAAATTAACTTTATCCAATTGTCATAGTCAAACACAGAAGTAACACATATTTTGAAATCATAACAAATATTTTTAAAAGCTGAAACAATAACCGACAGCTGCACATATTGCGACTGAATAGGAAAACATCTAAGGCACTATGCTTCTACCCGTAATATACAATTCAAGAAACAAGGGTTTACACTAAGTCAATAATAGTTACAAAATAAAAGCTAAAATTCTCTTATAGGGTGATTCCGTGTCTATTCCAATAAATTTACAACAAAAATTGACATGACCGACTCAGATTTACCTGAAATTTGGCACAATTGTTGGGTCAGATGAGACATGTGTAAACCCAAGAAAAAAATTGTTGGGGTCAATTACGCTCTTTTATATAATGCTTGTCTAGTCTACAATTTACTTTCCACTGGCAGTAAAGAATTGCTATGCTTACAGCTGGTGAGAATTACTCACATAGACTGCAAATACAGCAAAAGACTCGCAAAATTTAACGATTATAGTCCTTTTGTAAATAAGACAAATAAAGACGATTAACTTTAGGCAAATAAAGACGAAAGCGGTAATCCCGAAGACGGCGAGCCTGCCCATGTAAACAGTATGGGTGCTATAATAGAGCACTGTGGCTCTAGTTTAAAAATTTTAATTTGTTTGTATTTACTGCATATTTCCCTCATTTATAATTTTATTAACCTAACCGTTTTACTTAGATTTCGCGTTGATTACTTACTTACTGAGCACATTGTATCAGGGATGCGGCTTATAGGTCACAGCGCTCTATTTTAGCTAAGTCGTTGGCAACCATATTGCTTCGTACAAAGGCATAGTCTTCGGGATTACACATATAAAAAAGAGCATTCAGTGCACACGACACTTAAACTGATCCTAACCGACCCTCGCGACGCTTACCCTGAACCTAACCGCTAAAAACTAGCGGTCCCGCGTTCTGCAATTACGCCATAAGTTGTTAGGGCCGATATGATTAACAAACATAGCAATTCCCCTATCAAAGGTCAACTTAAACACTCACGGACACGCATACAATGCATAAATCAATCGAAGCTAAACATGTTTTAGGCTAACCCCAGCACGTGTTGTCCATAACCCTAACCCAATCTCCGTCACCCTATTCGTATTCCGACCACAATTAGACGCAGTAGCCTATTTACATAAAATGTTGATATGTTTTTGGAGTAAAAAATAAAACATAATCTTACCTTTAACAGAAACAAATTCAGATTTCCAAATACGCGTGAATTCGAAACGGCATACAAAATGGCGTCGGAATAAAGGCAAACACCGGTAGAGTCGGTAGACGGCGACAAGCTCGCGGGGTGCACCAGAAGGGAACCACCGGGACACCGAGAACAAAACCCGTCAGAAAACCGCACCGGATACCCGGGAGAAAACGGCGAGGGTCCCCCGGCTGCGTGTTAGCTGGGAAGCGGAGTAGCTGCGAGAAGGCCCGAGTAGAATGCTCAGAATAATGGTTACAAGACGTCCTTTTTAGGCCTAATATGAATCAGTGTTCAGTGATGCATGAGGGGAAGATAAACAAATATTTTTTTATACTAAATTGTATAAGCTTAGTACTGACTGTAGCCTACTACAGTGTTTAAGTGCACTCGTAACTCGTTTGCTTTTCGACTGCTCGTAGTCGAGTAACATATCCCAAAACAAAATTCTGGCTACGAGCTTAATTGATTGTCCCAGATAATATAATTATTATTACAGACCTAATCAGTTTCACACAACACATTCGATCACAGGTCAATTAGAATATTGTAACCTCGGCAAAGTTGCCATTCGCACCCGACATTTTGGTTATATTATGGCAAGACACTTTATTATGGCCTGCGGTTCTGTAAGTAGACCCATGTCGTAAAAATTAGTCTCACTGCTATATATGACCTATACTAGGCTATAATATTTCGTTTATTGAAAAGAATTTAAGTTGGCAGAACACAGTTCATTTATTTAAGTAATCCTAACAATAATATCGATGCTCAAGAGGCTTTTCACATGCGTTGGCCTACACGCTATAATTAAGATAGACTTGATGAGTCTTTAACGACAGCCTGTGACGAGAGGCTTGTTGTACGAAATAGGCCTACTTACTAAAACACACTTGTCTATTGTACATAGCAGTTGAACCTAGACATACGACGTACTTGAGCACTTTGAGCAATGATATTATTGTCAACATTGAAATAATTAGGCATATCGGCCCGCCGGTAAAGATGCAGCCTATGATTGATCAGCTAATTGAAAAGATAAGTCATAGATGGAGACAGAATCGACATTGTTTCGTTATAAGATGCACTACACGAAATTTGATTTATACCCACTCCTACAGTAATAGCTTGCCATCGATTGATCGCGTCCCCACATTTAATTGACCTATTATAGAGTTGTGGGCAAGAGACTTTATTAGATCAGTCATGCTATAAGCCTACAGTAGGCTACAGTAAATAAAATCTTAGTTCAGCAAATGTTTGAGAGAACAAAGTAGGCTTTGGTTTCGTTTTAGAAGTTCTGTCGACAGGTTTGTGCCTATTTTGTGCCATATGAAATTGGCCAGATATAAAATTAATATGGATAGGGCCTACCAATACATTCGTACTACATAGGGTACATTGTCTTCCATAGGCTAATAAACGATTCGGTTTGCGCAAATAAGGAAGCTTTCATTGGACTTCATTTTGTGCACCAGTAATTGGTAGGCCTATTCGGGAACATTCAAACCACTTTGCTAAAAATAGCTATAGTAAATAATATTTAAAAACTATGTAGCCTATTTTAATTGATTTTAGAGTTTGATTTAGAAATTCTTTCGCATACCGTAGAAACGGCGTGGTCTTTGGGGGTACTTTTCCAACTTGGACCTTGAGGAATAGGGTTCATTCCAGACAAAAATCTACTTGTAGCCGGCCTATATAGGCCTAGTTTATGTTGAAGCCCCTGAGGGATCATGTTTACCTCGGGGCTCTAAACAAAATTATTTTAGAAAATACACTAAGACAGCAAACTATGGGCCCATTGATAATTGCCTTTATATCCTATATTAGGGGCACCTAGGTAGGGCTATTATCTATTTGACGGTGTTAGTCAACTTGTATGCTAGCAATAATGTTATTGATTTGTTCCTATCGTATTTTTCCAGCATAGTTCTGTAGGCTAAGCAACCTTGATTTATATATTGATAATTTCGTGCACATTCTCCTATTCAGCATCTCTTGACACGGTAGGCATAGCCTATCCATTATCCATCATCGATTGGCAACAAGTCGCTCAATCTCTCAAAGACAATTTAGCATGACAGAAATAAAGATTGATTTTAATGCGCATATCGCTGGGGTTACCGAATGCCCAATATGCGTGGACAAGATGGACAATAATCGAATGTTGCCCTGTGGGCATACGTTCTGCCTTAAATGTCTGGAACAATATAACCGAACGACAAAATCGAAAGGAAAGTCTCTCGCATGCCCTGTATGCAGAAACGAATTCAGCATACCAATAGGTGGCTGTTCCATGTTTCCAAAGAATGCCATTGTTGACAAAATTTTAGCAATGGAAAGTAAACCAGGTACCGATGATAGCGATGTTAAGCAGTGTGACCTATGTGCCAAGGGTAGGAAGGCTAATGCAGCTGTTCATTGTATTGAGTGCGATCAAAGTCTCTGTGGTGGTTGCGAAAGGACTCACAGCAAACTAAAGACTTGTTTCACTCACCAAATCATTCCGTTGTCCAAAGCAGCACAACTCAGTGACCTCACTATCAAGAACTATTGTGAAATCCACCCGGAGTCTCTGTTAGAATTTATGTGTAACGACTGCAACACACCGATATGTTCTAAGTGTCGATCCTTGGCACATGAATCTCATAGGGTCGCTGATGTGAAGGAAATTGAGGAAACTTACTCTGAACAACTTCAAAGCATCATTGAAGAGATTAGTCAACGTTTATCTATCATGGATAAACTTTCCGAGGATATCAAAGATCAGGAAAAACAGACGCAAGAGAATTTCGACATGGAAAAAGAAAGAGTGAGTAAAACAGGTTTAATTCGTTGTATTGTAGCCAACGAAGACAGACTTCTTGAACACTTATCTTCTAGCTTGCAAAGAAACTTTCAGGCTCTACAACCATATAAACTACAGTTTGAATCTCACTCTGATCTTTTGAGACAGCACAAGATTTCGGTAGAACGTTTAAAGGAGAGTAGAAATATTCGGGAAATTCTGCGAAATACGGAAGAGTTTCGCAAAAAAGCCTCAGAATTGCTATCTTCAGATCTGATTACGATTAACAAAAACAAGCTGGCTCTGCCAAGTTTGACGGAGTCACAAATTAAAAATCACTTGATTGGAACAAATTCTATTTCTGAAGGTGAGTGAAGCCTCCATGCATTTTGTTAATGACTGGGCGCCCTCTCTCTATATCGACTACCTATTCTTCTTTGCCTATGTGGAAACAATAATTGTTTTTAAAACGACTTAGGTCTAATCAATATGCACTTCTCACGAAATCACAATATTACAATTTGCGCTTACAATAGACAGTTTGGCATCCAAGATGTAGGGTGCTACCAACTATGCCAGATAAACTATCGTATTTACAATAATTACAATTACCAACGACTCGCATCCTCAAAATATGGGACCCGTATGGAATAGCCTACACATGGATCCCTCATAATGCCTAGAGCTGGAAACGATGTTTGGTTGTCACCGAATGTGATCACCTTTTACATCCGTAGGCTATAGCAGTTAAACGATCACAGAACCTACTGAAAATGATTGTTCATTGCAAGAATCACAATTAAAGCTCTATCAAAATTATCGTCATTTTCAGAGGTCGAATTTTCATTCATTGCAAATAAGTGTAGCCTACATTGGTCTGCGTATTATGATCTTTTAAAAATTGTAAGATAAATAATTATGTTCATTAATCAGACTTAGACGGCGTTCAAATAACTAACTGACTCAGACGATATTGCAAATTGGTCTTTTATGATGTAGGCCCATTTAAGAAATAATTTTTTATTATGAGCGTTTAGGTATACTAGGCCTACAAAATTTATTCAAATCCTGATTATATCCTTACGCTTGACCGGTAAAACAAACCATAGGTTTGCTTTTGAAATTCATGATTTAAATCTGTCATTTTTTTTATCACTGTCAGGTTCGACGTTGTCTCTACCTCCTGGATGTCCATCGTCTGTTTCAGATGCCGAGAACGTCGAAGAGCCTTCTGGGGATTCAATTGATCGCACTACATCGACAGATGAATATATGAACTCGTTGCAAGCAGGTTGGACAATCTGGTTACACGCATAATATAATCATAGTCCACAACTTATCAGGAGAATTTTGAGTGAGGACATGTTAGCCACTTGGGTATGTAGCCTACGCTGTCACGGGGTGAGAGCGGGTTCTACGTCCACTCGGGTGGTTAATAATGCTTTGCTTGGACAAATTAGATATCGAACAAGTCCTTCACTCGAAATAATTGTTCTGCACCATCGATCTTCTGTTATACGATTGTGTGCACCTCTGATCGTTGCAAGATAATTATGTTGACTATAATTAGCCTATGTATGTGGGCTTATATTCGTCTGATTTTTAAAAAAATTGACAGAACAGTGTAGGCTCAGGCCTATATTACCAGGTAGAACAATTTACAGTAGCCTACATGGCTACATCATGACTGAGATAGTTGATCTATGCTTTTATATAACAATCGTGGGATAAAGTTCATCGAGTTTTATTGGAGAGGGTGAAACTGTGAGTCCTTTGTCAAAATTTCTATAATGGGTCTCGCTGCAGAGGAAAGAGGTTACGGAAGACATGAATTTCATTTCCCTGAACAGCTTTGAACAGTAGCCTACCGTGTCAGCCTCTTGCCATAGAGTTTCAGTTGTATTTGTATCCGTATGTAAGTAGCCAGCTCATCCAAGTTTGTTTCTGAAACCCTCAAGGCGAGGTTTGTTCACTCCACTAGCAAGGCCCCACCATGCAGGGGAGGCATATATAATTCTATAACATTGAAAGTAGCTCTTGTGATAGTTCGGAGCTCTTGCGTGGAGTACCAAACTACCCATGATCCTCGAGGATTCTGATGGCATAATAATTATTATAGTGATGCGGCCATTGCGGCCGAACCATGCAGAGCAGAGGATCTCATTGATGTGGTCCGTCGCGGTTAATTTTTCTCGAATAAGTACCCAAAATCCTTGATGGATTTTGTACGAGGTAGGCTACTCCGGAGATGGGCGGTTGGGTTGAGAGGAAGCACTAATCTTGTTGCGTCTGATGATCGCAATTTCCCGCGGTTTATCAGAATTGATCCACAAATTCTTTCCTTTGTACCAGTTGGCGATGTGTTGGAGTTCATCCGTCGCAGTAGTTAAATGATTGGAGCCTATAAAGAGATAAAAAAAAATCGTCAGCATATTTAGAGAGTCGGTTCTTTGAATGAAGGGGGTTGAGCTCAGATGTACCTACTATGAAATCCGCGGGGCCTGTGACAGATGTCACAGATCCCTGGATGACGCTGGCGTTGATGGTTATAGAAGCAGAATGTAACTCCTTTGAAACGAGTTTAGCGTTTCCTGCCATGTAGGTAGTTGACGAGGGAGTTGTAGAATGTAGAATTGTAGATACAAACAGGAATGTTCAAAGTTGCTAATAAACTTGTTATTGCAGAGTGTTTGATAGGATCAAATGCTTTGTAGTCCATCGATATTATAACAATGTGCTCGTTACTCTTGAGTAGATCCGAAGCGGGATGTATAATGGATATCAGAGCAGCAGTGGTCGAGTCAATTGGTCGAAAGACATATTGGTTATGAAGAGGCATCGGTTCAGGCATATCAACAAAACTAGAATATAGGTAGGTGTGGTATACGTTTCACTATCAGATAGAGCACTGGTATCACAGAGAGCGTGCGGTAATCAGGTGGCAAGGTTGGATTGGTGGTCTTTGCCTTAGGATATATAAAGGCTTCTTTCCATTGCTTTGTAACATAGGAGACTGCAAGAGATTGATTAATGAGAGAAGCTAGTACAGTATGTAATCGTAGTCTGGAGCTGTAAGCCTGAGAAACCAGGCGGGAAGGCCATCACGTACCTCTGCTGTATGATGAGGATGGTCACGGATGTAGAAAATGCTTTGTTGATTTGTAAAGACCTTGTTGGTTTTAGCGGTGTGTTTCAGTAGACTGAGTAGAGGCTCAAGGTAGTTTGTGTCATTGGAAGCGGCAGCAAAATACTGATTTAGTTTGTCTACACTAGATGAGTCATGGTTAATATGCTGTAAGGCCTTTTGTGTAATTCAGGCAATCCAGTAGCAAGCAAAGGATCAGTCTTTAGGGGTTCTCGGATGCAAATAGCAGCCCCGCCGCCTCTCCTTTTTTCCTGTCACGTCTGAAGGTCTAGAATCCTTGGATCTTGCAAACTTTTGAACTTCATCTGCGTGGGTGGACCCTGCCTGGTGGATGGGCAACGCATGGGCGAGATGACAACTGGTATAGGCGATTTGTATGCAGTGAACAACTTTGCTCTAACGGACCTCCCGCCTCTTCGACTCCTAAAACATCGCAGCAGTCCAAGTAGTTTTACCTCGTGCCACACGGCCGTCGGAATAACTTTTGAAGCTGGCGATGATCGTAGGAGACGCATATAAAGTAGACGTGAGTGCGCAGTGTAGGCTATGTAGTGCGGCTAATTTCCATATTTTGGTCAGAGTCTATGCAGTTGAAGAATTTATAGAATAGGCTTATACATATATGTATAATATATAATTTAAACACTTTAAAATAGATAAGCTGTTTGAACTATAACAAAGGCCTATTTTAATTTTACAGATATTGACAGGGGCCTATTCTGCCTAATGACGATTGCATGGTGTGTCGCCAAATTTAGTTGTAAGTTTAGATGTGTTGCGCGCGTAAAAAGGTTGAGAGCAACTGGTATAATATCTGTATAATTATACATTATACATACGTGTATATGCGATACGGTATCTTGGGGGGGATCAAAATATTCTCAGAGTCATGGTTTTCTACAACTCAAATAATTCATTGAGCATCGAATATCATAAAGAAACGCGCATCTCACACAAAAATCATAACCCATTAAAGAGATTTAATTAGTTTTTACTAGAAAACAGAGCTTACGTAGAAGAAATCTGCGAATGATATGTTCAAACGGAAGATTGATTTTCTGATAAACAAATTCAGTCAATGATGCTTTATATGGAAGATTGGAGTCGATGCAACATCTGACTTTCAAATATCTTGCAAGAAAATGTCTTCCAAGAAAATAGTGACATTTAGCGGAGTAGGAGGTTAGGGCAAATTCTGAGAGGCAACACCTACGGAAGTTAGCAATGTGGGTAAAAAGATGTGCAAACGTTGAAAAGACAGTTAACTCAAATTTTTTTATGTCATCATTCGGAGGCGATAGGTAATAAAACATTGTGTGAAATCCAAGCAGAGACTGCACATCTCCATCAAAGAAAGAGTCGATCGGTGGTATGACCAAAACATTCGCAATTGTAATATCCTTCAAATCGTCCTCCAGATCAGGCTCCTGTAGAATTCGTTCACATAAAATCATCACTTCATCGTACTGACGACACTTGTAATGGTACAAAGCACGATAGCAGTCAACTGTGTTGCATTTGATACCAAAGTCTCGGCCAATCAAATTGTAGAAGATTGTCATATATTCTAAAGCAATTTCCATCAGAACATCAATCACTGTTTCTTTAAACATCAAAGAATTTGCATTAGCCGCCTCGGTCTCTGAGAGTGAGTATGTTCTGCGATAAACAATTTGTTTGGTAGCAATTAAGTAATGGCTAGACATAACTGACATCATAGGATCGAAAGACTTCCACATTATTAAAGCCTCAACAATTTTATCTATCGGGAATGTCGAATCGGATAAATCATGATGAAAATCAAACTGTTTGCACATTCTTTCAGCAGATAATAAAGCTATGTAATGAGCAAACACGTCTGGTGAAAGACGCAGATCAAGACAAAAGCTCCAATCAATGAAACGTAGGTTTCTGTCAGTGATCGTCTTGTGAAGAACACACAATCCAACGATTCTTGCGATATCGTCGATAAACAACAGACAACCTGCACTCAACGTTTCTTTATATTTTTTAGAAGGTTTACCAACGAAAACTTCCATGGAAAGGCGTTTTGCTTGCTGGTATTCTGCTGTGGCAAAGTAGAGAGCAGCCAGATAGGCCATAGCTGCAGGAGCAATTCCGCTCGATTTGGAGTCCTCGCATTCTAGGGATTTCCTAAGAAATCGGTTTGCCATGAGAGACACAAATCGAAATTCTGAACGGCTGTTTGATCCAGTTAAATTTTCCAATAGACTCTGAGCGCGTAGGAAATAAAACCGACTACTCCATGCTGAGTACATTTTCGGATAGTTATGATACTGCGACCTTGAAATTTTAGATTGCATAGAAATTGTCTCGACGAATTCAAAAAATAGGCTGCTCTCCGTTGAAATCTCTTCGTACCGTAAACCGTATGCAATATGCAAAACATAGAGCAGCATGGTATGGTATTGAAAACACAAATTATCCTTTATTGTTGGTAGATGCCGCACTCCAAGATGCTTTTTAGAATCAAAACAATATGCATATCGACCATTTTTGAATAAACACATGCGCAATCCTGAATTTAATCGGTATTTAAGTGCGCCGCGGCATACGTCGTTGGCTCCAATGAATAAATAAGTAAGAAATGCACTCGCAGATTCTTTCTGACACGTTTTCCTCAAGTTAAGGAAAGGCAGCATATAATCCATGAAATCTGGTTTTACTGTCCTTGAAGATTGAAATTGTTGTTGAGTTATTGTCAGTAGGCCTATATAATTTTCTACGAACCATTGCGACAGAGTGTCAGAATTGCGAAAAAATTTAGTCGTCTTTTTGATCTTCTTAAGCTCTGTGAAGTTCGATGGATCATGAAATAAATTTGCCTCAGGGATGAAATAGTTAAGAAAACGTCCCTTCTTAAGCCATTCTAGTAGTTTTTGTAACAATTCACAGCAAATCGCAACAACAGAGGAGGAATTCCACCATTCGGGTGACATCTCTTCACAAGTCCATAGCATTAGGGTCTTCAAATGATACGGACAGAGAACTTCATCTTCTTTTGCAATATCCTCTTGTATTAATTCTCTCTTTGCAAAGAATCTCAATAAATGATAGACAATCTGCTGAGTTTGGGTCCAACTCTGTAGTAAAATAACTTCTGCGACTGAAAACGACAATCTCCACTGTTGTTTATCATATCTGCAAGAACGATGCTGAGCATAAACAACATGACAGCCATTTTGCACAACTTCGGAGATTGTATCCAATGTCGGCCACCCCCAATATCTCAGTCGAATAGGCCAATTTTGGGCTTGCATAGGCCAACGAGGGCAGAATACGCTTCTGACGCTATCACTTCCGAAATGATTGCTTGAAATCGGGTGAGATTTGATTGCTGGACCACAAACAGTGTCTTGCAACGTGGATCGTCGCAATGCCTGCTTGTGCTGTTCATACTCTGAAGTTTCTCCTTCTTCCCTAATTAGCCAAAAGCGGAGACTTGGATCAGCTGTTGGGCTGAATTCGTATTTCGTGATGTTCCAATTGTATTTCATTTCACCTAAAACTCGCAATTGAACGAAACCTGGATAGATGTCATACGATTCAAACGCGTAGCACTTAATTGTATCGGACAGGCCACTTATATCACTAGTCTTGGCAACACTGGAAAGTCGCCACTGCAGACCAACTCGTCAGCTTGGCACAACAAGGAATCATAGTCAGAAATACATGTATTCAACGGTCTTATATAGCCTAGAACTCCGCCGAGCTACCACAGTGTATGGAATATCCTATTGGTCCAAGTTTCCATGATGCCGCTACGTTATATTTGCGA
Organism: Lumbricus terrestris; assembly: GCA_949752735.1. Taxonomy (NCBI): domain Eukaryota; kingdom Metazoa; phylum Annelida; class Clitellata; order Crassiclitellata; family Lumbricidae; genus Lumbricus; species Lumbricus terrestris. The sequence continues at coordinate 6,677,727 of OX457037.1, forward strand.
TCAGAAGCAAGTGGATGCCACTTTGTAAGCAATTGGCATGTTCCAACAATGAACTCAGATACCATTTCTTCAATCGAATAGTCTCTCATCTAAAATGACAAACAGTTCATCATCCTGAACCATCATAGTCATCATCGTCACGTTAAGTATCATCTTCATCATTACGATTTTCTTCATAATCATTCTAATCTTCACCATATTTGCCTCGTTATCATCAACGTTGAAGGAAAAAGGAGGGAAGGGGTGGCAGAGAAAGGATTGGAGGGAAAGAAGTGAGGGTGGAAAGGGAGATGAAAGCAAGTTGGAGGGAATGGAAGGGAAAGGTGGGATGGGGATGGATAGCAAAGGGGAAGGATGGAGAGAAAACAGAAGCGAATTACAGGGGAGGGTATACGAAAGTGTGGGGAGAGGAGTGGAAAGGGGAGAAGAGGAGAGTGGAAGGTAGGATGGGAGTGGATGGAAGGGGAATTGAGAAGAAAGGCTGATTGTAAGAAAGATTATGTCTACGCTTTATTTCTGACGCAGCTCCGGACCAACAGTGATCTTATAACTTAATTGCTGAACTTGATGAATTACGAAACTTTTATTGAAACCGCAGGTATATTTATTTAAACCACTAGCCACTTTTATCAGCACAGAATTGATAGAGCAATACTGTTGACAGCTAAACATGCTGCCATTACAATGAGGAAATTCGAAAAGTACTCATTACAATCATTATAAATATATTTAGTGAAACTGTGACCACTCCCTTCAGAACTGAACCAATAACCGATTAATTGTGTTAGGACGAAAGCCATCAAACAATTTGGGAATTCAAGCAATTTTAAGGGACGAGGGGTATTAGATTAAACACTGAAGACTGAGGAGCCATTACAATAGACATTGATTTATGAGAATTATTGTTCATTTCACCGATTCCCAAAAACTTGTGAGTGTCACAGAGCTGTTTAAATGAAGGAAGACCTCTGCCATTTAAAAAAAATACCATTTTCTCGATTTTGATCAATATATTCTTCACAGTGTATCAATATTGATTTAAATTGCAACTAATGACTTTTCCGATAGCATAATTACTAAAAGCCCCTGGTAGGCCTATTCCATAGGTTATTTTTAAACTACAGCTATAAATAGGGGGCCAACGAACGATGTTGACTTGCTGGTGTTTGATATCGAGAGACATTGAATTTGTTCTTACCGTTATCTTGGTTATTTCTTTCGACTTTCCTGCAATCTCACCGGTCTCAGAGTGAACTGCAATACCCTCCATAAGAGTTTTCACAATTTAAAATAGTACATTTATTTAAGACCTAAATAATATCATGCTAAGGCAAAATCGTCTGGCTTCTTGCGTTGTATGTTGTCGTGCGGTGCTGGGTAATCTATTCAGAAAGTTCGAGCGACCACAGCAAAGTTCCGGTTGGGGGAACAACCAGGTCACCCTTTTCAGGCAATTTAAAGACCTAGGCAGATAATGGCCAGAGCGGAAAAGGAAGTGAGCTCATTGACTGAGTCATATAATCGACGTTATATTCACGTGGCAAGTTGGTCCCTGGGCCTACTGCAAAGGATCGCTTTCTAAACTTTATGGATGAGGTGGAACTACGTGTCGGATGCAGAATGTGAGGCCGGAAAAGTCGCTACCTTGCGAACGATGATGACTGCTAGTGTGATTTTAAGTGTGATTGGTGCGAGTTGGTGTCCATGAGGGCAACAATGCTTAGGCCTATTATGAGGTACAAGGATAATTTATAGACTTTGAAATAATACCCTGACTTCTACAATTTGAAGAATGGTGAAGATCAAGTGGAACCATCATAGATGACAAAATGGAATAATATTTATGATAGTCATATTGAATTTGAACCATAAACTGCTGAAGTTTAATAATAATTTTAAAATAATCTCCAGATGACTCGAAACTGTTCCATTGTAGGTCTGGCTGGATTGCCGTTCAGCTTGTAGCCTAACTGAGATGATCATGAGCCGTGTAATTGCCCGTTGATAACATATATAGACCTACACGCATTCTGCACTTCCAATCCTGATCTAGCGCCATGCAGTAATAAATAATAAGCATTTATGACGTAATCGTAAAGAGATAGAAACTGCCAGTATATTATTTACTTAGAGAGTAGGTTCTGGGTATGAAGAGTGTGGAGATCAGAAATCCGCTGGGCCTATTATAACAGACCCCTGGATGACGACCTCTCGCGTTGATGGTTATGGCAGTAGATGTAATTCCTTTAAAGCGAGTAGGACTAGAATGTTTCCCGCCATGCAGGTGGTTGACGAGCCAGTTGTTGATACAATCAGGGACATCCAAGGTTGTTGCTAATAAACTTGTAATTGCAGAGTGTATGATAGAATCAAATGCTTCGGAGTAGTCCATCGATATTATTACGACGTGTTCGTTACTCTTAAGTCGATCCGAAGCGGTATGTAGGCCTATAATGGAAATCCAAGCAGCTGTGGTCGAACCAGTTGGTCAAAAGATATACTGGACATTGGTTCAGACATATCAACAAAACTAAGGTAGCGGTAGGTGTGGACAACTATACGTTAAGCTATACGACAGAGTACTGGTAGCACAGAGGGCGGGAGGGAGACATATGGCAAAGTGGGGTTGGCGGTCTTGGCAATAGGATATAATTATAATAGCTTATTTCCATTGTTTGGAACACAGGATACCGCAAGAAATTGAGTTATGACGGAAGCCTGTATGTAAGAGTATACGTACTACGTAGCCTGGAGCAAGCCTGAGAAACCAGGCAGGTAGTCCATCGCGTCCCTCTGCTGTATAATGGAGATGTTCAAGGATGTAGAAGACGATCTGTTCAGTTGCAAAGACCATCTTGGTTTTTGGTGGTTTGTTTCAGTAGAGGCTCAAGGTAGTTTGTATGATTAGATGCGGGAGCAAACTATTGTTTGGTTCGCTTGCACTGGGCGAGTGAACGTTATGTTGTGAGGAAATTTTTTGGTCAAAGTTCTTTGACTCCGTCATTAAATGGGCAATTATATCTTTTATCTTTGAAGTAGAGTTGTGAGAAACTGATGAATTGCATTGTGTTGTATAGTGTATACGCTCCAATTCCCATGTGCGGCCATAGACGCACCTCGCTGTCCTGGACACGTGAGAAGTGCACTTTTATCTGATGCAATAATGAATTAATCTTGCTTTGAGATCATTGCCCACGGTGACTCCGTCACCAGGCACTTTGGCACAATTTTGCAGGATACCAAATAGGTCATTGTATTCAGTTAGCATAGCCCGTAACTAATTAAACGAGATAACATGTAAATGTACACCAGACGGCGTCTAGAAAGCCACATTCTTATGATACATTATTTTAATTGAGACCAATTTAAAGCTACGGGTGAGAAAATGCTATCGTTTAGAAATGATAATGGCAAGAAAGAACCGTGGAAAGAATAATCCCGTAGCACTTCCAAGGAAAGCTCAATTTCAAAAGCAAAGCGATACCGGCACTAAGAGACAGCAACCAACTGCAATCGGTAAGATCTGCTCTATATTCATTTACTGAAACAGGGTTCAGGTTCCTCGTTTTAGGCCTACTATAGTTTACATAGTCAATCTGACATTTTAGTGATTCGAAGAGGTAAGTATACGAATCTGTGCTAGCTTACTGAATATTGACATAGGCCTAGTCAATCTTTGCGAGTTCATTCAGACGCTGTACATGACTTGAGGTTAAAATGGTTCATTCGAAACTATAAGTGACTTCTGGTTTTGCATCTCTAAGAATAGTAATAGTAGGCCTACTGTTTGCATGTAGCCTGCCATTCAAATGCACAGATTTCTTTGGGTAAACTTCACCCATTCATCCATACCCTGTTTGCACTATTTACTACTCTCTTTTCAATTGGATTTCTCTAACATAGGCTATTTATTGCAATAGGTTGGCATTATGAGACTTATATTGTTTGCATGTAGGCTATGTATGCTTACTGTTCCGTCTTCGATTTCTAATAAGCCTACTCTCTTTCCGTGGAAAGCAAAATCTGTCTCACACTGTGCTTATTACAGCGCTACTGTGATTTTAATAAATTACTCAGCATACGTCGTATTAGGAAACTTCAACATTTCTGTTTTTTTAGCAACTGGATCGCCAGTACTTGAACATGCATGTTCCTTGGAAAGTACACGTGTCTCTCTTTCAAACGAAGATTATCAGGGCATCAGAGTTGCAGGTCTGAAAGAGGCGATTGGGTTGGTTTTTGTAACCGTAGCCTAGCTGTAGTAGTAGTAGTAGTAGTAGTAGTAGTAGTAGTAGTAGTAGTAGTAGTAGTAGTAGTAGTAGTAGTAGTAGTAGTAGTAGTAGTAGTAGTAGTAGTAGTAGTAGTAGTAGTAGTAGTAGTAGTAGTAGTAGTAGTGGTAGTGGTAGTAGTAGTAGTAGTAGTAGTAGTAGTAGTAGTAGTAGTAGTAGTAGTAGTAGTAGTAGTAGTAGTAGTAGTAGTAGTAGTAGTAGTAGTAGTAGTAGTAGTAGTAGTAGTAGTAGTAGTAGTAGTAGTAGTAGTAGTAGTAGTAGTAGTAGTAGTAGTAGTAGTAGTAGTAGTAGTAGTAGTAGTAGTAGTAGTAGTAGTAGTAGTAGTAGTAGTAGTAGTAGTAGTAGTAGTAGTAGTAGTAGTAGTAGTAGTAGTAGTAGTAGTAGTAGTAGTAGTAGTAGTAGTAGTAGTAGTAGTAGTAGTAGTAGTAGTAGTAGTAGTAGTAGTAGTAGTAGTAGTAGTAGTAGTAGTAGTAGTAGTAGTAGTAGTAGTAGTAGTAGTAGTAGTAGTAGTAGTAGTAGTAGTAGTAGTAGTAGTAGTAGCCGTTTATTGACAAAGCATCAACCAAGTACAAAATAACAGCAATCAATACAAACTCAAAACTTTCGAATGATTGGTGCATAAGTCAAAGGATCAATCCAAAAAGGTCGTATGAACCCGCTGAGGCTGGATTGACCCTTCCTTTCTCAATAACATTTGGCTGCTGTAAAACAGTGCAAAAAACAACATGTTATACATGAAATGACAATAAACTGAAACGAAATGACAAATGGATTTTTTTAAAAACCACAAAAAATGACCAATGGTTTAAATTTAGTAAACTGTATAATTCTTGATGTATTCAACGGCGTTTGCTTTTAATTTTTAAGTGAATATCTTCATTGTTAATGGGTTGTGATAGAAATAAAACTCTGCTTCACTACATCCTCTTCTTTCCTTAACAAGGTGTGATCAACGGGAAGCTGATCTACATGTAGGCCTACCGTAGGCCTATTTCGCTGCTTCTGCCCCTCACATCATAATTCAATCAATCATTCATTTATTCCAGAATTTATATAGTGCCTCTTTTGTCTCATCGTAATCTAATACAATAAAGCATATAACTTATCTTTGCTTTTTTTACTTGGCCTGCAATATAGTGCCTTTTCTCATTGCCGTAATCGTAATCGTAATCGTAATCTCGAGACTTCTACAGCGCCCACAAAAGCCAAGTCGCGGGAACCAGCTTATTCACAGGCGCTCAATCAAAACAAAATCAATAGGCAGCGGGTCAAGTCCGTACCGTGATTGTTTCTATAAACTATTTCATGACGCGATTGGTTTATCCGAAATTTATTGTAAAAATATCGTATTCCCAGAGGTTTAGATCTGTTTGTGTCTGGTAGACACGACATCATCCGTTAGTTCTTCTGATGAACCGATGTACGAGAATGTTCATCTTCAAACGTTGCATCAGCAAAGCTCTGACGCAAATGAGTACGAGACAGTGAGAGAGTTTAACGCCAACTGGAAAATTTCATCTCCGTTGTCGAAAGGTTATTTATGATTTCACGTATTTTACTTTGATGTCCTTTGACATCCGTTTCCAAACGAAAATCTGAAGTCCATTGATTCATTTCTTGGAAGCAAGACAGACACGTGGAAAGACTACCAAGAAAACGATCAAGACTATAATATTATTATAATCGAATAGAATTACTTGTTAAGCGCTGCAACCCAAGCATTTTGTTCAGCTCAAGAACCAAAACAAGAGCAACTCACGAGACGCAAGTTTCAGACTGTAGAAAGACAGGTGGAGACCTATTGACGCAATAATCCAGGTTCGGATGTGAAAATTGTGCATGGCTTCGGAATCTAAACAACGAAGGATATAAGTTATCTTTGCAATTTGCCACTATCTGTTGTCATTTAGAAACACAATGAGGTGTGCTGGTCGGCGATCCCATTCCTATGCCCTATTTAGTTCTCTATATATACTGACTGACGCGCCAAGGCTATTGAATGTTGTCATGCTGTTCTTTGGCATTCTAGTATCATAATTATTGTTGCAGTGACTACATCGTCCACTACGACTTCACACAATTGCATGAACGTATCCTCTCCTGATGCCCCGCGCCAGTCACAGCCTGAACAACGCTATGACGTAGCTCTGCACGAGCCATCAAAGACGCCATCTTTAAAACCGAAACGTTAAGCTATTATCGGCGAGATTAGCCTAGGGGCCTATATCTGATTTTATATAAATCGGTTGAAATAAATCGTCGAATACATATTAAAATATGATATGAACATAAGCGAAATAGCCTATAACTATAAATATCTTAGTCAATTTGTATGCACAATTTGTGTAGACCTATTTGTAATCATGTTGATAAATGACGTCTGAGCAGAAGGCTTAACAGCGTTCGTCTAGTGATCATTCTTTGAATAATAGCCTATTGTATTCACTTCCTTGACTGTTAATATTGACAGTGAACTCTAATCTTTGACTGATTAACCTCCCCAAGCGTAGTTTATATCACCATTGCAATTGGCAATATAGGCCTAATATTTGCAATTTAATATTTCATTGTCTGACCAATCTGGGGATCTTTGTAGGACGCGAGGCAAAATGAACAATTAAAATTCATTGACTCTGCGGCACTACCTACACGTGGCCCTCGAATACTCTTATCGATTTTAATAAATTTTCGCTTGCACTTTTAATCGGTTCTCAAGGTGAAATAATTTTTGTCAACAGAATCAGAATTAGCAATTCTTATCATCTGCGTCACAACCAGGGCCGTCCTTTGTCCAAATGGCGCCCTAGGCAATGCACCCACTTTGGCGCCCCAGACAAAGCATCCATTTGGCGCCTCAGGCATAGGACAGGCCTACATTCGGCGCATTTAGATTCTCACTCTGTTCAGCCCACTTCAGAGTCTAAAGATGAATCTGCCAGAGCCGGTATAGGCCTACGCTCAAGGAATTTATTATAAATATTTTATTAATACACTGAAGGCTGGATAATATTCAATTTTGCGGAGAATAGCTACAAGTTAAAAAAATATTAAAATACACTTTTGTGGAAATGGCGTCCCTTTTATGGAAATGGCGCCCTCTAGAACTTGGCGCCCCATGCAACTGCGTGCTTTGCCTATGCCTAAGGCCGGCCCTGTTTCAAGCCTTCAGCAGCTACTGCTCTTTCCTCATCGTCGTCCGTACACTATAACACTCATTTAAATCTGAATAAAGGGCAGGCTGGAATGTTGTGATCTCATCTTCGTATTCAGCAAGGCACACTCCCATTTCATACATTTCATTTCTTGCAACATCTTCACTATCGAAATTGAGCGTCGCGTAGTCTGAATTACTAGCTGACAACCGAGCGCTAACATTGACAGATAGTCTCAATTTTGTTTACATAGGTAATAGGACCGACCCGTATTGTCTTTTTTATTCTGACTTCTGTCTCCTGTTTTTTCTGACGACTTTGGGCACCCAATAACTTCTGACGCATCATGGAATCATAGGGTTTGATATAATTTAACTTTTAAGATAAAAAAAATTCAAACCTAGACAGTCAACAATAGGATACAGCCACTATTATAGGCTACACGCCATCGATATTTATATTAGAGCGCGCAACAATTCTTCAATTTCTTCAGTTGTTGGCGTATTCAGTCGAAAGATGTCACTACGTCAGTATTAGCCCATAGATATCGGGTCTATTATAGACATTGACTACAAAGCACAGAGTATAAAATGCCGTTAAAAATCGAATTTTATTAGTGGCTATAAAATTTATGCAGACTGCGGCGCCCTAGGCAACTGCCTACTTTGCCTATGCCTATGGCCGGCCCTGGTCACAACAATTGCAAGTTAGGCCTATATGTCGTTGGAAGTTGGCTTTCCAAACCCCATAAACCATTACAATATCGATAAAAAGAATGCAGCCGTTAAATGCGTTAAAGTCGACTATGCTAAGTTCTTTACTTCATTTTACACACAATGCAGGAATTTAGCATGCTCGGGCGGGCCACTTGAAATCACTCAGCGGGCAGCATGCGCGCTGGACAACACTCAGTCTGCTATATATCGAATAAATTTCGCTTCTGTCTCTTGGCCTACTAAAGACCTAGGTCTATCTTTTCAATGGTGTCACGACAACTGATCTACAGACAACTCGTTTAACGAAAAGTGGTCCCCAGAGGGCCGAGACAATTCGTCTATCGACAATTGGTCTACAGACTCTACAGACAACTGGTCCAGCGCTTGAGAAATGGAAGCTGGATGAAAGTTTTCACAAGTAAAATGGAGGTTCGATTGATGAAAAAACGCAAGAGAAATGGAATCTGGATGAAGGTTCTTTTACAGGTGAAATAGAAGCTGGATTGACGAAAAGACGCTTAAGTACAGGAAGTTGGATGAAAGTACCTTTATATCTGAAATAGAAACTGGATTGAAGAAAATAACGAGCGAGAAATGGAAGGTATTTTTAGATCTGAACTAGAAGCTCGATGCGTGTTGAAATGCATGAATGAAAATCATCAATCCAGCTTCCATTTAGGCCAGAAAACCATTTGACTTTTTCATAAATCCAGCATCTATTTCATCAATACGATTCGTCTGTAGACCAGATGTCGTTAGACGAATTGTCAGTGACCACTTGTCGCTAGACGAGTTGTCTGTATTTTCGTGGAACCCTTTTCAATGGCTTATCAACCGTACAGGCTGCATCCTTGCCGTTGTCACAATTATAAAGTCTCTCCCCCATATAGGCTAAAGCAGTGATTCCCAACCTTTTTTGGCTTGCGGCACACTGAGAAAGAATAAAAAATTTCGCGGCACACTGAATAATAATTACCTTTTTGATCTATTTGTCACTATTATTTAATAATATTCTAATTTTAACGCTCTTATTGCAGGGGCGGATCTAGGGGGCCAATCCGGCCATGGCCCCATTTAGAAATCTCTTTATTTTGTTACCAGCTATTCTGGCTCGGAAAGTTGATGTGACCACCCACATGAGCACTTTCGTAGGCCTCCCTACGCCCACGAGGTCCGACTAAAAAAGGTCATCAACTATTTTGGCGGATAAAATAGTACTTTTTTGTTGAGAATTTGGCAAATGACTAAAAATGGTCATAAACTATTTTGGCAGATATGCCATGGTATCTTTTTTTGTTGTGAATTCGGCAAATCAGATTTTCTGTGACCAAGACGAAATTTTTCCATGCCCCAACACCCAAAATTTTGGCCCCTTTGAAGTTTTCTGTATCCGCCCTTGCTTATTGTATAATAATAGTACTTTAGTGAGTCTAGTCAGTTAGCAGAACAAATCGCGGCTCCAGAGACGACAATCATACTCGCATTTCATTGTCGATTCTAAGAAGTCTCTCCACCTTTCTACACTTGATTTCAATTAAAGCTGAAAATCTAAATTCACAAAACAACGAAGGTGCAAAAGACAGAAGAATTTTGATTGCTCTTGAACTGATCGAAGGAAATTATTTCTGAATGGAAAGCAAAACTCATCCAAACTCTTTTCGGAAAATGTTGACTGATAAAATTTGTCATTTCATAAATCAATGGGTTGTTCTTCATCCTTGGTTGCGAGATTTGTTGTTTCGCCGATTACGAATGGACTGATCACCCAGTCAAAATTGTCGATTGCAAGCGAAGGGAAGTAGTGTTGTACTGCTAGTTGTAGGCCTATCAATGTGCTTAGCAGGCCTATTTCAGGTGCAATTTAAAAAAACTGAGATTCATTGATCGTAGAAAAACAATAAAGATTTCCATTGGAGATCTTAACCTGCTAGGCTACAGTGTGAGAGATTGAGACCAACTGACTTAAGTTTTGATGTTGCATTGATGATGTTTTCGGATATTTTGTTTGAAATCATTATTACGCTGATTAACAACATATTAGACTTTTTCCGCGGCACACCAGCAAAGTTCTCGCGGCACACTAGTGTGCCGCGGCACACAGGTTGGGAATCACTGGGCTAAAGTCTCATCAGAAACAGAGTCTCACTTGGCTGAAACCTTCTAGACCTACGCCCTACGAAAATGGATAAATTTCTGATATGAAAGTTAATTATCTGAAAAGGTATGTTATTGTTAAATAATTTAGCAACGTTGACCTAATCTGGCGGTTTAATCTGCTAGTCTATAAATTTTATGTAATTATTGTGTTCCATTTCATGCTGAACGTGGAGACTTTGTATCAGAATATAATAGTCTCCGGGAGGCGAATTTATTCTGATTGAGATCTGTGGAATGAGAATATAATATTTCGAAATAGTGTCTCCGTGGGAGACTTGTAGGGCGGGAGCAGACTATGTCACGCGACACTGTCGAGCCGATATTCCAATGTTGACAATAGCCTATTAGCCTATTTGAATTAGGCCTACACTGTGCTTAAGGTGCGCATACAAGCCTATATGCCTACATGTAGGCTATAAGAGTCAATCTAGAAAATAACAGTGCTCTAAGTATGCTCTTTGACAAACCAGGCCTAACTGTCGTGAAGGTTGGTTAAGTCTCTCAATATGCATAGCCTGATAAGCCACTAGATCTTTGATGGCGCATTGGTTTTATTTGATACCGGTACTTTATAAGTTTCGATAGGCCTTTATATGTCAACTTTAAGTCTTTTCAATAAACGAAATATGGCAGTTTTACGAGATTCTTGAAGAGCATGCAGTAGGCCTACACCTATAAATAAAGTGTCATGCGTCTTAAGTCGGCGTATGCGGACTGAGGTTAAGATATTCTGATCAACCTTTGCTCCGGACCTTCCGGTGTGTTGTGTAAAACTGGTTAAGTCTCTCATAATTATATCTGTTAAAGGCATAATGATTTAGCGTAGATTCGTTGGACGCGAAAAAATACTCGGACAGGTAGGCCCTACGGTAATTTTCCAACAGAAAGCGAAAATGAAGTCTCCATAATAGGTCTTCGATGGGGGGATCGAAAGAAAAATAATAGCCTCGAAGCCATTTATCCATTGTAACTTCAGCGGCGATTAGTATTTTAGTTACAGATGAAAATATTGATAACAAACCACGAAGTGGGATCGCGGATGAAAATCTTCAGAACACAACAAGAAGCGGGATGATTTTTCTTATATTTTTAGTGCAATAGATCTAAATGCGGTGATTGATGCAAATTACAGTTTGCAGGGGGTAATGCTTAGGAGGGGGTAATTTGAAACCTTTACACCGGCCCTAACAGAAATGACAGAATCACGCCAATTCTCTCTTGGAGTAGGAACAGCGACGTAGGGTATAAACCAACATAATAATTATTATTAATGAGCGCACACAGCATGCGCCAGCTGGACTTGTGCTGTAAAATTGAGCCTGCACTTTACCATGTGGAATGACGTCACGTGACTCTCATTAACGTAATTCTGGAATGAGTTAATGCGTGAATGAACGATGCAATAGAGCGTTACGTGACGTCATGCTTAGTAAAATTGTGTAGTAGCTGCCGTTGATGTTGACGCAGCTATTGGCCAAAGCTTACAGCTGTGTCCAACGAGGCTGTGTCGATTTAAACACTGTTAGGCAACACGCCAGCCTTCATTTTCAATGGCGTGTACTGCGTCCACTCAATATAGGCTACAACGACGAATAGGAACGATGGGAGCGGATTCACCATAGACTCTACGGCTATATATATATATATATATATATATATATATATATATATATTAGCGGAGATGCTTCCGATCATGCTCTTGAGTGCTAAAGTATTCTATCTTTTCCCGCTCAGCAGAAACGGATAGTGCTCAGGACGTGAGCACTATACGTTTCCCCAAACTGTAGGTCTCGGGAGACAGCCAAATTTAGAAAATCGGTTGGTAATCGGTTGCCAGCTGTCCTATCCCCTAGTACCTAACTGGGCTGAGCTTAATCTGCCCCCAGCGAATTTTAGTTAATTATTGAATTTTTGGGTCTATATGTTCAATCGTCTAAATTCCGTCCTAGAGTGCTCACACAAATTTTCACCTATAAATTAAAATCTATGAGTCTTGTTTTCAAAACAAATTGGCTAATATTATTTCTCAACAAAATGAAGCAGCCTGTTGAATTTGACACGAATTTACAGCGTATTTTGGTCAAAATCAACAAATGGTGGTTTTTGGTCACCAAGTAAAAAAGATAGACGAATCTCGAACATATATAGAATCTCGCGCTTAGTCTCGCGAGATTTGGAATCCCAATTCGACAGATGAGGTAACCAAGGTCCGCCATTTGTATTCGTTCTCTAAGTGAGTGTTGGGAATAAAAGAAATAGCTTTTAAATTATATTTTGTTCGATTTATTATTAACACTTACAGGGATTTATTAAGTAGACGGAATTTGCGAAATCTTTGTCAACGCGTAAGTCTCAGCAATTTTGATTTTTGCCAGTTTTAGTAAAGAAAATGACCAAGCGACGTTGTGCATGTCTTTGCACATACGCCACGTTAATCTGTCAATTGGGTAAAAGAAAAATAGGCCTACAGGACTGCTTATCACAAAGAGTAAACTTCTAATAATACGGTACATATATGGGTTTAACCGCTGACGACGTGAAAAACTCCCGAAACCAATATTCCAAAAAATTATGAATATTGGCCGGAACCCCATCGACTTTGCTGAGTTCGACCGCAACACACACACATACACTCAAACTGATGAATGATTTTTAGGCATTAAACTGTGCAACACTAGCACGACCTGTATGTGATTTATTTAATTTAAATATGAACAGTTTTCTTCAGTTCGTCCTGTTTATTAACGCTGTCCAAAAATAAGTGGGTTTCATACCAACTTCAAGTACGACATTGAATACATTAAAATGATAAGGTCATGCAAAGTACGGGACAAATAATTTGTCTTAACCTGTTATTTGTACAGGAGTATGAAGCGATTTTATCCGACTCGTACAGATATCATTATTCAAAATGCTAAGCTGGAAATTAAACGGCGGAAGCAGGCTGAAAATGAACGAATGATGTTTGCTAATGATCAGGTTAGACAATATTATCTCTTTTGGTTTTTTTTTACCTATTTTGTAGAATAAAGTGTTGACCTTTCTGCCATTGGCAATCACGGAATTATATCATTTGTGCAATCAAAAAATTCCCTCTTCTCAAGAACCAAGCGATAATCATGATAATGATAATGGGTGATTACCCGGTACTCAGATTAAGTTTTCATTTATGCTGTCAGTTAGCAGTTTGGCTAGCAATTTTATTTGTATGTTCTGAAACTTTAATGCCCAGAGCTACAATATCCACCTGTTTTACTCGTATTTTTAATTTTTTCGAAACCTTACGTGATATTTGCCATCCTTTAATGAACAATAGTAATAACGCTACTAATGGCAATAATAAATAACAATTATTAATATTACTGCATTAACAATTACAGAGCTACAGTATTTTGGTTTGACTGTTATACATTTATTGCCTTAGTTGTCCTATGTAATTGTTTTAAAAAGAGATACATACTTCGCTAAAGACGATATTGGCGAACTGTGCAAGGCTATTGATATGACTATAGGTTTGATCGAAACTTTGAAGACAAAATTTGTCTGCAGTATTATTTCTGCGCGAGCTGAGTTCGTATTTGAATTGGCATCTCACAAGAAAAAACCTAACATTTTTCTTACTTTACAGAAATGTTCAAGCCTTATCTACCAACCAAAAAAGGATGCAAAAGTACTGAATTGGCTATCAACTATTAATGAAGATGATGTTTCAGTCGAGCCATCTGATTCGGTTAGTAAAACTGAGTTGAATGACAACAACTCACACTTGGTCAAAGGATATTACAACACAATTGCTGACACTGATATTGGCATGTTTGTCGCTGACATAAATATTATTTCCTTGTGAATGTAGCAGATCTTAATTACATACAGTTAGGCGATACATTGTTTATACCATATCATGTGTCTGACCTTTATCAGTTCTGCTAATGAATTATTTCTCATTTGGTTTGCATAAAATACTGCAGTTGCATAAATCATTGTGATATTTAGTCATTTTTTTAACAGCATGTAAAATTGTCCAGCTTGAAGTGGAAAATTCAGAAGCAGCAGTAGCACTGTTTAAATATCTCTGTGGGTAGAAATCCACAATAAATCATTAGGTCTTGAGTCTATTAAATGGATTAATTCTATTGATATGACTATAGGTTTGTTCGAAAGTTTGAAGACAATTGTCTAGGAAACTCTTGTTTCAATTATTTCTGCGTGAGCTCAGTTCGTATTTGAATTGGTATCTCACAAGAAAAAACTAACATTTCCTTACTTTACAGAAATGTTCAAGCCTTATCTACCAACCAAAGAAGGATGCAAAAGTACTGAATTGGCTATCAACTATTAATGAAGATGATGTTTCAGTCGAGCCATCTGATTCGGTTAGTAAAACTGAGTTGAATGACAACAGCTCACACTTGGTCAAAGGATATTACAACGCAATTGCTGACACTGATATTGCCATGTTTGTCGCTGACATAAATATTATTTCCTTGTGAATGTAGCAGATCTTAATTACATCCAGTTAGGCGATACATTGTTAATACCATATCATGTGTCTGACCTTTATCAGTTCTGCTAATGAATTATTTCTCATTTGGTTTGCATAAAATACTGCAGTTGCATAAATCATTGTGATATTTAGTCATTTTTTAACAGCATGTAAAATTGTCCAGCTTGAAGTGGAAAATTCAGATGCAGCAGTAGCACTGTTTAAATATCTTTGTGGGTAGAAATCCACAATAAATCATTAGGTCTTGAGTCTATTAAATGGATTAATTTTATTCACTTAATTTTACCTAATTTATTTTTGTCTTATTTTTGCGTTATAACAATCTCTGGCAGCACGACAGAATAACAGAAAATCAATCTGAGACACCGGTGCAGCAGAAATGTCGAATAATAAGTACGTGTTCAGTAATACCTCAAGAGATCGATGTTGCATGTTCTGAGGACGATAACGACGATCACGATCCAGAGTTTGTTCCAGATAGTGAGAGCATGAGCACTGAAGTACCTATATTTTCCGCACTATCATCACCGTTGAATTCTGGTGATAAACAGTTTGTCACAAATGCAGATACCTTTAAGAACAGGGATGTTAAAAAGAAGACGTCTAAAAGGACTCCGAGACCTTGCATCTTTTGCAGTTCATTTCAGACAAATCTGCACAGACACATTGTGCTTAACCATCATTCGGAAGATATTGTTATTGAAGCATTAGCACTCCCGAAGCGTGATCGTCTTCTTGCATTTTCAAGAATGAGAAAAAAGGGTATTTCTAATTATAACAGAACGCAAATTAAGGCAGATCTCCCCAATTATGAGAGCGAAAGGTCACGAACGGAAGGCCAGCGTTTAGTGCAGTGCGGAAACTGTCTCGGTTTCTATTCTAAGGACTATTTTGCAAGGCACAGGAAGCTGTGCACAGCTGACCTTGCAAATGAACCCACGGCAATGCCACTTGATCTTTTAGCTGATAGTTTTGGTGACGTAAAGGAGTGTTTTAAAACAGAGATACTTGCATGCTTTGCTAAAGATGAAATTGGGAAACTGTGCAAGACTGATGATATGATTGGATTGTTTGGAAGTCGAATGTTTGAGAAGTTAACAGGAAAGACAGACAAAAAAGCTGAAGTTAGAAGATCAGTCATGTCAGACATGAGACGTCTTGCTTACTTGTTTTTAGCATTCAAGAAAGCATGCGAGAGCGCTGGTGTGCTAGTTTTAAGCAGTTCTGACATGCTGAATCGCAAGAATTTTCCGTACCTAGAGGATGCAATAGCACAGTATACGGGTAGTTCAGTAGGAGATGGTCTGAAAGCTGGTCTTAAAACTGCACTGAACTACTTGATAAAGCGGTTCTTAAAGGTTGTTAAAGCATCACTCCTAGTACGAGATGAAGACGAAAAAGCTTCAGAAATTGATAAATTTCTTGAAGTCTTCCAGCTGAATCAGAATCATATTTTCGGAGATGCTACATACAAGCTTAATAGAAATAGAGAGGAAAAGCTTAGACGACCAGCGCAACTTCCGTCTGAAACAGACATTGAGAAAATCAAACAGTATACGGTTGAGCGAGTGACGACACTCTTGCAAGATGAGTTTTTATTGTGGGATACTCATACTTTTACTGAACTGCGTGATCTTGCAGTGAGCCGGCTCACGCTGTTCAATGCACGAAGAGGGGGCGAGCCAGCTAGACTGCGTATTTCTGAGTGGGTTGATGCAGAAAACAACTCTTGGTTAGATGTCAGTCGTGCTCAACATCTGGAAGATGATGTAGATCGAAGCCTCTTTCATGACATGAAGGTTACTTTTCAAGGTGGTAAAGGTAACAATCATCTGGTGCCAGTACTGTTTCCTTTGGACATCATACCCGCTATGCAGAAACTTTTGGAAATTAGAGAAGTTGTAGGAATAAAAGGCGGCAACGGCTTCATGTTTCCATGTACACAACGTTCCGACACTCATGTGAGTGGCTGGCATGCCGTAAGTCGTATTTCGACAGATGCAGGCTTGGAGCATCCTGAGAGATTAACAGCCACAAAGATGCGACATCGTGTCAGCACTATATATGCGGCAATGGACGTATCTGACGGCGAGAGACAACTTTTCTACAAACACATGGGTCACAGCGCGAGCATCAATACTCACATTTACCAGGCCCCATTAGCTGAAGCAGAAATTTTGCAAGTGGGTAGGCGTCTGCAGCAAATGGACGGCCAGTTTCGGAAGTTAGATGCATGTACAAGAGTGGCTGATGTCTCAGAAGAGTTGCCTACACCAGCGCATAACCGTGATATTCCTGAACTAAATATTGAGGCTGGAGCACAGATTACGTTGATAAGTTTTGCCAACGATGTGCCATTAGCTTCCACTGAACTGGCAACGACAAGCAATGGACAACCTAGCACAGATGCTGGATCAACACTGTTAGCCCCTGAACAGCCAGTGACTGGAATATCAGATTCTATGTTAAGTCTTGTTGGGCCAGCGATGCTACCAGTGGAAACAATGGATGTGGCTAGCTCAGTGTCACAGAATCGGCTTCTGGATAGAGACAAGAAAGCTGAACGATCAGCCGCAAAGAAGAATAGCAAAGTTTCTGAACCATCAGACAAAAAGAACTCTAAGAAGCATGGAGCCAAGAATTGTAAAGGTATTGGTAGTACTTTTGTATTAAAAATTTATTTGAAGCATGTTGTGTAAGGCGAGTCAAACAAATCAAGATTTTGAATTCACAGTTGTTCTTTCATGTCTGGACATGACAGTTGGTGCAAAATTTTACACATTCATTGAACTTTCACCTTAAAGACTCATTTTGTTTAAACCCGACACCTGAAAGTGCCAGTAAGATAAGTATAGTAGAATTTATTGGAGATATTGGTATCAACTCTTAAGCTTTAGTTAAGTTTTTTTACCTTTGCTCTATATCTTGTATATACCCGTTACAGTGGAATTAAAATTATAACCAACTTAGTGACCGAAAGTTTGATGTTGCTAGGTCGGGATTATACTAGATGGTCGGATCGTGAAAACATGCTCTTTCGGCAGGCTTTCAACAGCTACATCATAAACGGTGGCTTCCCAAGTAAGTAACTTTAAACATAGTCATGTAATAAAATACAGTTATGTGCCGTAATAGAATGCTACATTTTTCTCATTTTTTTATCAGCGTAGTATACAATAATTTTAATTGTTATAAGCAAAGTAATTACTGTTTTTTTTCTTTAGTGCAGATATTTTGCACACTATGGATTGACTTATTAAGCACAAAATTATGCACTATAGGACATGTCAATTGTCAGAATGAAATTATTTCATGTTACAAAAGATGTAGTCTGCTCTAACAATGCTACAACCATAGTCAATGAATTCCATGCAGTAGATTGTACTAGTGAGTCAGCATTGGCATAATTTAGATTTGTCGTAGAATTTTTTCCATAAATGCCACAATTTCTCAGTTTTAAGCTTGTGCCAAATTATTACACATATGATCAAATTGAGATAATATTATGACTATAATAATATATAAAAATCTACAGTCTAGGAAATATTTACACTTATATACTGTCTTTAAGTTTTACAAAGAATTGCTGCATATTTATCTGTTTTTAGGTCATGGTGAAATTGTGCAGTTCCAGGAGAAACATCCTGAAATTCAGCACTCGTATAAAAAAATGTACACCAAAATATTCAATGAACAGAAAACTGTACAAAGCCGAGCAGATCGACGTCTGCAGTCGTTTCAATCATAGTAGCTATTTTGAATTGAGTTCATTCTAGCATTTCAACATGATTCTTATGTACCTGCTTCTTTTTTAAATAGTCCAGCTTGAAGTGTAACATTCAGAAGCAGTAGCAGTACTGTTTAAAAATCTCTATTTTCTGTTTCATTTCCTATTTTCATGAATTTCTGCGAATCCGTCATGTTGTCAGAGATATTTTAAATCCAAAATAAGACAAACATAAATCAATTGAAATACATGAATAAATATAGTCCATTTAATAGATGCCTCACATGAAGAGTCAGCTTGGGATTGATGAGTCATCTGGAATTGTCGCTAGAGACGATATTGTGCAAAGGATATTACAAAGCAATTGCTGACAATGATATTGGCATGTCTTACGCTGAAATAAATTTTCTTTTCGTGATTGTAGCAGATCTTAATTACTATCTATCCTTTATCAGTTGTTTTTTTCATTTGGGTTTGCATAAAATACTTCAATTGCATAAATCATTGTGATATTTAGTCATTTTTTGTTTAACAGCATCTAAAATGATGAATGGCAAGAGGATGCAATTCAGTAGCAGATGTTCTGAAAGCAGTTATATGTCTGTTATTACCTATAGGAAGCAATAGCACAGTATGCTTGTAGTTCAGTAGCATATGGTCTGAAAGCAGTTATGTGTATGTTATCGCAGGGATCAGCAATTGAGACATAGCTATGTTGCATGAGCTGATATTGAGTTCATTCTAGCATTTCAATATGATTTTCACAAAGCAGCCTCTTTTTTGAATAATTAAGATGTCTTTGAAACTTATTCTTTGCTTTAAGTTTTGCATTACTCAATTTTTTTATCCGGCATCTCCATTGTTTTAATCGATCGCGTATTGTCTTATTACATGGAACTTGTGTCGGTGCTGGGTCATCTGGAATTGTATCTTCAGTGTTATCTGTTTATAATGCAGGCTTTCCACAAGGTATTGCATAGCAGATAACTGCTGTTGTTGCAAACACTGTACTGTGATTTACTGGAATTCACTGTTATTAAATCATGTCTGAAAAGTGTATATATGAGTTCTATATAAATTTGTTTAGATGAATGCATCTTAGTTAACACAATGGATGAGAAACCAAATTTCAGATTGTGATCAGTTGTGCAAAAATGCATTTTGAAGAAGAATTCTATGATTTCAGCAAAAAACATGTATTCATATATGAGCACTTAAGGTCCTACATGTGAGTACTTACAGACTTTTTATGAGCACTAACAGTTTACTTTATACAAAATTATGATATATACATTATATATCTGCTGAGCACTAACAGCCGGAATAATACCTTGTCATGCTATATATATGAGCACCAACGGTTCATTATGAGCACTAACAGTTTACTTTATACAAAATTAAGATATATACATTATATATCTGCTGAGCACTAACAGCCGGAATAATACCTCGTCATGCTATATATGAGCACCAACGGTTCAATTTCTCATAGGTGTGATAATTATTTATTTAATTGTAATCGACTGGGAGAATCAACAGAATTTTATTCTACTTGGTACTAAATGCATTTACGCTAGAACCCTTCAGCATAAATGTCCTATATAACTTGCTCCTGGCCAAAACATGGGTTTTCGAGATAATAAAACATTCTTTTCTACTTTTAACTTACGGAATAGCGGCGATGATTGAGATAGAGTGAATAATCATGTCTTGCAAGGCATGGAATGACCGGTTGTTTTGTTACCTGGAATTAGATCTTCTGTACTCTTTTTACCTTGCAGTCTTTGTCTTCTGTATTCTCTTTTTACCTTGCAGTCTTGACATGAGGTTGTTTCCATCTCCTGTCTTCATGATATTACAGTCAGCTATTCATGAACTAGAAGGAAATGCTCTAGCCGTTGATTAATCTCTGT
Source organism: Lumbricus terrestris (assembly GCA_949752735.1). Lineage (NCBI taxonomy): Eukaryota > Metazoa > Annelida > Clitellata > Crassiclitellata > Lumbricidae > Lumbricus > Lumbricus terrestris. The sequence continues at coordinate 6,698,185 of OX457037.1, forward strand.
TCCTTATGGCAGGTATTAAGACAGGAACTCAGTTAGACAAGATGTCTGAACAGTTCAGACTAGGATGCTCTATTTTTTTAATAGATTTCTGCACTAGTAGATGAGAATCTGCTTGGTGGTTTCTCCCCAGTATATATGGACTCCCCAGTGGTGACTGTCTAAGTTTTCTGTGCTTTGCTCTATTCTCTGCAGACATTTCTTTTATTCGTGGCATTTGGCTTAATTGACGTATCTTAGTGGCAAGATCATTCCTTGTGTTATGAATTTAAATAAAAGCCTGCACAAATGAGAAAGCAAATCATCGTTTAATTCAACACATCAATACTTCTAGCTCAATTTCTGAATATATACGTCTGCATTTAATTGTTGCAAGACTAAGTAGCAGTAATAAATTGTAAATAGAAGACGACACTACATGTCATTTATTGTAGGCCAAAATTAGCCGTAAATACAGTGTCTGCAGATGTCGATGAAAATCAACGCAGAAATTGAATAAAGTCGTACATACGATTTGCTGTAAAGAACTATTCCTACCAAAACATAGCTTAATGTTCAAAATTTGAACATTAAGCTATGTTATTTGAACTTCAAATATGAACAAGGGTTACCTATGTAAAATAAATTTTTAATACATTGCATAGCTCATTCCACTGACGCAAACTTCTTGGATGCAAATAACTTAGCGTGAGTGGTTATTAATTGGGTTCGTTCAAAGACTCGACAATGGTCTCGATCGTTTACCGTGGTCTTCGAAACTTAGTTAATTAGCAAGATCTGATTTTATGGAATGGTCGAAACGTCTAGTTAGCACGGCAGTAGACTTTGATAATAAAGCAATAAATATTTTAATATATTTAATCGTCAAAATAACCTCACGCTATCGATCAGCGCCTTAGACCCATGCCGGGTTTTATTGTGCGGAAGCAGTTGACAATCAATACCTTTTACATGTAAAAACTTGCTAAAAATATTGGTTAAATGAACATTTGCGATATCAACATGTTTGTAACAAATTAATGACATTAATATCAGCGTGTTTACCGAAAGGCATCAAAACATCGCTGTTGCTAACAACGCCGAAAACATCGCTCTTGTTCTGCGGTCTTGAGAGCAGGAATGGACGCTTTTTTCTGCATGCGAAAAAATCAATTCCTTAATGCTCTGAGCACCAACAGGGCATAATTTGCGTGGTAAAACGTTTAATGCTCAGCTAAAAAAGTTATATTTTAATCTATAAGCGCTGCACAACATATAACTATTTCAATCGTAATCTAGTACAGTGGGCATGCTTCAGTTCAAATTTGGTTCATTTTGACCATGTCCTCGCAGAGATACGGCCATGAGCACCAACCGATACAAAAATAACGATGAGCGCGATCGGTCGAAAGTAGCATTATATATATATATATATATATATATATATATATATATATATATATCAAGCGTTCTCACTGTTTACCATAGACTAACAATGGTCAAAGCTGCTACAAAATAGGCCTAAACAAGCGTGTTAAGTGGTTTGCCATTTCTCTGTTAGGTCTACACAGATCTACAAGTAGCCTACGCGCAACTCTGCACTTTGTTCAAGAGGTGAGTAGTTTATCCTAAGAAAACGACTGCATAAAATCATGTTAAACAGGCCTACTGCGATAAATCAGATTCGACCTCACTCTTGTTGAGTTTAGTGAATGTTTGAGAGAACAATGTAGGCGTTTGTTTCGTTTTAGAGGCTACATCCGAAGGTTTTGGTTCTATTTTGTGCAAGATGAAATTGTCAAGATGTAGACCTAAATGAATGCCAATAAATTCTTGTTTCTAGGAAGCCTTCGGAAATATAGCCTAAATGTAGTAGCCACCCTATGATTATAGTCTAGTCTACATGAAAGATTCGGCTTGTGTAAACAAGGAAGTCATCAGCTTTCTAGTTATAATAGGAGATTATATTCTGTAACGCTGAAGCCACTGTGCTAAAAGGTTAGTTAAGCTACAGGCAAATGTTTTGTAATACAATAATTTTATTTTCATTGATTTTGAAAGTTGATTGGTCTAAGATATTCGGGTAATCACTATCGTTTTAGCGTTTTAGGTGATTCGCGGTTGCATGGATTTCAGCTTTTGGTCGAATACAAGATGCATTGACGACTAAAATTCTTGCTGAATAGAAATCGGATGGAAGAAAATGAATCTTGTTTAGATGGAAGCGGGGATGCTGAAAAATTCTTGGTTAAATTGGAGCTGGATTAATTTAAAATGTCATTTAAATAGAACTTGGGTTGTTAAAAAAGGTGTTGCTCAATAGAGGCTGGATTGACGAAACGATTTCTTTGCCTAAGGGGAACCTTTTCTGATGAAAAGGATTCAAGCCAAAGTAGAAGTCTGATTGATTAAACTAACAATGCTACGCCGGTCGAATCATTTAGATCGCTAAAGCGACTTCGAAAGATTACCAAAAATTAATTCGATTGATTTAGTTATGAAAGTAGGCCTGCAATAAAACAGCAAACAACAGGCCTGTAAAAAAATTGCCGACTGTGTTACTGAGTTGGTATTGGTGTTAGGCCTACTGAGTTGGTATGTTAGCAACATAGATTTAGACCTACTCCACTCGTAGGCTTGCAGTATAGTAAGGAACCATAATGTATAAGTTAATCATTTCGTAGAGTTTCTATTTTTCAGCATCTCTCTTGACACACTATCCATTGGCAACAAGTCGCTCAATTTCTCAAAGACAATAACATGGCTGCAAGGAAGATCGACATGAAAGCGCATATCGCTGGAGTTACCGAATGCCAAATATGCGTGGACAAGATAAGCGATAATAGACTGCTACCGTGTGGTCATACGTTCTGCCTTAAATGTTTGGAACAATATAAACGAACAACAAAGCCAAAAGGAAAGTCTTTGCAATGTCCAGTATGCAGAAAAGAATTCAACATACCACAAGGCGGTTGTTCCATGTTACCAAAGAATGCAATGGTTGACAAAATAGAGAGCAAACTAGATAAGAACGAGAGCGATACTGAGCAGTGTGTCCTATGTGCCAAAGGTAAGAAAACCATAGCAACTGTTCATTGCATTCAGTGCGACCAAAGATTTTGTGGTGATTGCAAACTAAAAACTTGTTCAACTCATCACATCATTCCGGTGTCCAAAATATCACATCTCGGAGACTACACCAGCAAAAGTTATTGCGATAACCACCCCAATTATGTGTTAGAGTTGATGTGCAACGACTGCAACAAACCGATATGTTCTAAGTGTCGATCCTTAACGCACGAATCTCACACGCTCGCTGATGTGGGAGAACTTGTGGACAGTTATTCTGAGCAACTTCAAAGCAACATTGAAGAGATTGGTCAACGTTTATCTATCGTGGATAAACTTTCCGAGGATATTAAAGATCAGGAAAAGCAGACGCAAGAGAATTTCGACAAAGAAAAAGAAAGAGTGAGTAAAACAGCGGCAGATTTAATTCGTTGCATTATAGCCAATGAAGACAAACTTCTCGAGCAGTTATCGTTTAACATGAAAAAAAACTTGAAAGCTCTGCAACCATATAAACTACAGTTCGAATCTCACTCTGATCTTTTGAGAAAGCACAAGAATTCTGTAGAACATCTGAAGGAGAGTGGAAATATTTGGGAAATCCTGCGAAACGCGGGAGAATTTCACAAAACAGCTTCCGAATTGCTGTCTTCAGATCTGATTACGATTAACAAAAACAAGCTGGCTCTGCCAAGCTTGACGGAGTTGCAAATTCAAAGTCATTTGATCGGAACAAATTCTATTTATGAAGGTAAATGACAGCGAGGCCTTCGTAATTAAGTGCTGGTTGGCCAATCTATGTTTGCCAGCTAGTATTCTCTTCCGCCCACATGTAACCCATTGTTTTCAAAAACAGGTCTAAATACATGTAGTAATGCACTTGGCGAGGCCTACATAATCAGAGCATCATAATTTGCACTGGCAGTGGATGCTTTGGCTAATCATAGGCTACTTGAAGTAGCGTGCTACTGACGATGCTAAAAACTATCGTTATCCACATTAATTACAAGTACGATATGATTGATATATATCCTAAAATGAGACCATCGTGCAATCCATATGAAGCACACATATGGACACCGAATATGCTGTTTGATAGGATTGTCACCGAATGCGGTCATCTCCTACATACTTAACATTTAAACGACTACAAACCCTAGAGAAAATGACTGTTGAGACAAAGTCACGAAGATACCACAGTCATAAAAATCTTTTATGAAGCACACATATGGACACCGAATATGCTGTTTGATAGGATTGTCACCGAATGCGGTCATCTCCTACATACTTAACATTTAAACGACTACAAACCCTAGAGAAAATGACTGTTGAGACAAAGTCACGAAGATACCACAGTCATAAAAATCTTTTATGAAGCACACATATGGACACCGAATATGCTGTTTGATAGGATTGTCACCGAATGCGGTCATCTCCTACATACTTAACATTTAAACGACTACAAACCCTAGAGAAAATGACTGTTGAGACAAAGTCACGAAGATACCACAGTCATAAAAATCTTTTATGAAGCACACATATGGACTCCGGATATGCTGTTTGATAGGATTGTCGCCGAATGCGGTCATCTCTTACATACTTAACATTTAAACGACTACAAACCCTAGAGAAAATGACTGTTGAGATCAAAGTCACGAAGATATCGCAGTCATAAAAATCTTTCAGGCATAAATTTTAAGTTTTTTACTTACACACAAATCTACATAGGTCTATACAAAGATAAATATAGGTCTATACCGTACTGTACTGTACTGTAGGTCCATGTATTCGACATAGACAGAATGTAGATTGCCAACTGACTCAAATGTATACATCCATTGTTTTTAAAAATAATATCATGATGATGTATTCAAGGAATCTTTTTTAAAAGAGATGATGCATTTAAGAAACATCTCATTTGGAAACAAATTGCGTAATTATAAGCGTTTGGCCATGTGAAAAATTCTAATCATGATTTTAGGCTGTCATGATTATAGTTTGTCTCAAATTCTTGGTTTCACACAGCCAAAGTAAATCTATTACTTTTTATTACTGTCAGATTCGACGTTGTCTCGACTACCTCCTGGGTGTCCATCGGCTGCTTCGGCTGCCGAGAGCGCCGAAGAGCCTCTTGAGGATTCAAGTGGTCGCAATACATCGGCGGATGAATATAAGAAGTCGTTGCAAGCAGGTTGGACAAACTGGTTACACGCATAGCCTAATAATTTATTATAGTCTACAAATAAGCTTGTCAGGTGAATTTTGGACGGTGACATAATTAGCCACTGCGAGGAGATAGAGGGGCT